>SNQJ01S0001484.1:104958-121499 GCA_010110895.2 Picea sitchensis | reverse complement strand
CCCCCCCCCCCGGGAGTTTAAGCATGCAAGCGAGATCCAAATAATCTGATATTCGATATTGCCTACGTCATCATTTCATCATGCCTCAGATATATGAGCCCCATCTAACAGTTAAGTCACAACTTTCCTATATAGTTGATACCTGATATACCTAATATTTGATGTCTCGATATCTAGTAAACTGGGTCCTTCACACGTCATCACCACACCAGAGTTCGCATGAAGTCAACTCAATGTTCCAGCAGGGACACCCAAACGAACCAATGACAACATGGCATGCCAACATAACACTTGTTAGAGTGAATCCAAAGGTGTCGCGTGTCAATGGGACCACCCTCTTATATCATATATTGGAGCCTTGTATAACCGTTATGTTACCAAGCTTCTAGATACCCAATAACCGATATAGCCATGTCATATGTGCTTCATATCACACGTCAGCAATGTGTCACTTTATATCTCATATCGAATATCTGCAATTTGTTCACACGTCAACAATGCATCACTTTATATCTCATATCGAATATATGTAATTTTTCAATTGTTACGTTATTGTTTAAATAGATACCCGATACCCGATACACCCGATATCGGGATATCAGATACCAAATTATCCTGAGCCAAACTTTCACACATTTGTCGATATCTGATACTCCAATATCCAATAGAGGTGCATCCCACGATCAAAAGTAACCATGCTCCAACCACACGGGGTTCCATAGCCTCTCCCAACACTTACAAACTAAGTGGAAACTCATTTTCAATATAAAATCTTTAAAAGTGAATTACATGATGAATGTGGGATAAATAATTAACCCTGCAAATCAATGGTTATCATCTCCTCCTAGATGAATCCATCTAATGTTGAGCCTTCTTCTCCTACAGAGATGAATTCGAGTTCTAGAAGTAAGATATGGTAAACAAATGCACTCTTGATGCTATTTGGTTACAAAGTGTTGTTGAATGGAGCAAAAATTTTGACTTTATTCTCAGCTAATTTCCTAGATTTAGATCAAAACTTTGATTATAGCATGGTTGGCTTTGGAGTTGTTGTATTCAATATCTCCTCTCGGAAATAAGTATGGATCTGATAAGATTCAATTTGTAAAAACTAGCAAGCTCAAGGGATATAAGAGGGACAAATTCAATGTATAAGTAGAACTTCTGGCTTAAGGCGAGACAAGATTTTAATAAAGAAGGGCTTCATTTTCATATCTCAATTTGATTCTTGATTTCATATTTTAGGACATGTTTTTCTCAATTTCTCTTCTAATTTGTGTTTCTATAATATTTATTTCAAACATGTATATGGTATTATGAATGTAACTTGGTACGTCCACCATCGCTACAACTGAAAAGGAGTCATAAATTCACATATTTCTTCAATTATACTGTAAGTGTAATTTTGACCTATGTTTTTCATATTTATCCTTGTGAATAGTAATGAGATTGTCACCTTTGTTCACCTAGTATTGCTTTAAAATCAAATACAGTTTGTTATAATTTATGTTATTGAAAGTAKAACAATATTTATTCAAGATTAATACATTGTAATAYTTTCAATTCTTCTCTTGAAATTTCTTCTTTCCATTCATTTAAATTTAAGGATAGTCTAAAATAATGAAATCAAGCCCCTTTAAGCTCTGAAATTTAGTCTATTAAATATTACTGGTTAAAACCAAAGGTAAACAGTTCAACCCTWTGTTTCTAAATAAAAAATTAAAACTATTTTAAATCAAGAGTAAAAATGGATGYCTTGGCATAGTTTTCTAGCCAGAAACATCTCAAGGGTTACAACATCACCCACAAAAATTTCAATTATTGTTAGACTTATTTCCTTTTGTCTTAGCTCCTATATCGAAATTAGGAGCAAAAGAAGGCTAAGGGGTTTTTGAACCCTTTCTTTTGTTTATTGTTGCAAGATTGTTGCTTCTTTAGATGCTTGGGGCCTTGCTTATGTTGTGCCACTAAAGCTTTGTTAGTGTAGCTACACTAGCGACCAATCCAAGATGCAAGAGTTTGTCTTGTTATTTAATAAAAGAATCACAAAAAAATTCAAAGGATTGCATTTTGTAAGTAGACCCTTGACTAATGAGGGCTTCTCTAGTAGCTACAAATATAGAATAGGCACTTTCAAGCTTAGCAAGAATAGCATATACAAGTTAATCATCTTTCTTTTCTATCTTACATTCTTGAAGTAAAAATCAAAGTGTATTAAACTTAGATAGAAAATCCTCAATGTGAGAGAAATCACTATGATGTAAACTAATCAATTGATTATCAAGTTGGTGGGATTGAATCTCATTGTGTTTACCAAGCATAGATTCCAGCTTTTTCCAAGCTTCATTTGGGGTTTCAATCCCTTGCATACTAAACTATAACTCACCAAATATTGACATCTCTATCAATCAATGTGTTGAATAGTTTGCATTGTATCATTTGGATTTCCTTGATGCATCATTTGGGGTAGCTTCTATTCTCAAGTTAATCTAGAAAATTCCCTTCTAAGTAAATCCTCCATATGGGATTTCCATGAGAAGTGGTTAGAATTGGTCAATAGAATCTCACTTGGATTGGCCATATTACAATATGTAGGAAATATTACTTCAAAAAATTAACTACTTATATAGAAGGGCTTGAAAAAATAAGCACTTTAGAAAAATGGCACCCAAAGCGATGCCCAAATGCAAAATTAATGCCATTTTGAGGTTCACAAAATGAGGATTACAAGGAAGTTTTATAGAAAAATGCATTACAAAAACCTAAAAAACTATAAATTTTGTAAAAATGGACCACAACAATATGTGGAGCACAAAAATTTAGTTAAAAAAAAATGCACCTCGAACGAACTCTAGATGATAGAGTTATGCTCGAAAGTTCACTTTTCACTTTGATGAAAGTCTAAAATTGTCATGATAAAANTTTGTAAAAATGGACCACAACAATATGTGGAGCACAAAAATTTAGTTAAAAAAAAATGCACCTCGAACGAACTCTAGATGATAGAGTTATGCTCGAAAGTTCACTTTTCACTTTGATGAAAGTCTAAAATTGTCATGATAAAAAGTCCAAAGACTTCTCCAATCATGCTATGGCGGTAACTTTGCTCAAAATGAAAACAAACTTTACACTGCAACAAGAGTTAAAACAAAACTCCGATGAAAAGTAATAAAACATTTCCGATAACATCACATGATTTTTTATACTCTTTCCTGATGAAGTAAAGTTTAAACATCCTCTGATGATGAGAGGAAATAATTGATTTTTTATTAACACTAATTAAAACATAAATTTTGGGAAATGACTTTAAACTCATCGATACATGTTTGAAATATAACTCATTAGAGTCATGTTTGGCTTTTCCAAAACGATTTTTTTTAGTATCTTCTTTGATTAAAGCTTTTTGTTATTTTTTTATCACCATACATTGTCACTTCATTTTAGAATTTTTAAAGGAATGGAAAGTTTGATTTAAGCTTCATCAGGTTGCATTGAATGTTTAAGTGATGAGTACTTGGGATGTCATGTCCAATTGAAATAGCCATTACAATTTCAAATATTACCAAATACCAAATCTTCAAGTTTATGAACTCATTATGATAGAATTTTGAATTCCCACTCTATATAATTAAGATTGATATGCACTATTTCTCGTTGGAAATCTTGGTTTCTTTGAACAAACATAGCGAGTAACACTCTTTATTGTTATAGCATCCTGTGAATTGTTTTATTGGTGCATTCTACTTATCAGTGCATTCACCACCAGTGGAACTTATAGATTTGATCATTTTAGTCCTCGACTTAAACGAACCGAGAGAGTATATGAAAAACCTTCATTTTTTCATTTCATTGACATTTAGCATTGCTAGCTTAAATTGAATGGAGATTTTATTTTATGTACCATTACACAGACTCTATTATTTGTTAAAGAAATCATAGACTCTGTATCAACATAGAATTGTATAAAGTTAGTAATTTCAATTTTATTGCTAATCTAGACAACATACCTCCTAGGAGGTATTCTTCCATAACTCCTAAACAATCTTCGAAAGGGAAAAAACCGATCATAGAACATGTTGAATAGATTGATAGTAATGTGGAGGATACCCTTGAGAAATTCACACTAGTTATTTGGATATTCAAACCAGACATTGAGTTAGCACACCCCATATTTAAAGATATTGAAGCTTTGATCAATGCTCAAATCCCTTTTCCTGGATGGGGTGAAGTTTACATAAGATTTAGAAAAGAAGAATACTCTAATATAGTCCCACCAAGTGACACCGCTATGAGAAATGCAGATGATTTAATATTTATCAACATTAGAAGATCTCATTTGTGCACCATCACTACAAGGACTCTAGTGATGCCATGTTCATAACTTATTGAATGGGTGATAAATCATACTAACATTGATAATAGAAATCTTCTCCACCAACCTGAGAAATATATGATTATTGGCTTTGTTGAGAAATTTCATTAGGACAATGTTATCAAGAAATTTTTGGCCAATTGGTGGGTTGAAGATAAAAAAAAAATTGGGGAAAGTTGATGGCGTCTATACCATGATCAATTTAATGGGTCCTTATATATATGTTATGGACATAATGTGTAGACTATATAGAAATCCAAATTGTATCCACTTTAAATATGTTGGGGTGCATGTATTTCATGCAGTCATTACCAAAGGATTAGTTTTTAATTCGTAAACAATTTTATCCCATTCTTTAAATAGATCCATTGAGAGGGATAAAAAGGATAAGTTTGAAACATTTCCTACCTTCTACATGGAATCGTATCTACTTGATATCATCTATGCCAGTAATCCTTTCCTAAGGTTGAATTGGAATTAAAACATGGCAGAAGATCTAGTTCATGTTTATTACTAGGCCATGTGGGAGAATAAGTACAAGAGAGACTATGCTTACCTTTGTGATTGCTTCATAGCTCCTCTTTATAAAATATTTTTTTGCAAAGAGTGCCCTAGATTAAGCAAATAGGCAATGAGACCATTCAGAAGCATAGGCAATTGGTACATCGAAGAGGACTATACATATCTAAGGATTTTTGGATTCACTACTCCTCCTAACTTATTGCCTAAATATGTTCCCAAGAGACGAATTCTTGGAGAAATTGTCTACCAAACCACTTTACAGGGTTTTAATGCAACATTATCCTAAGAGTCCAAGAAGAGAACTTTCATTCCCTATAACATGTATAGAAGGAATTATGGGCTAATGAACTCTAAATAAGCCAGGTAGGAGGTTAATAGTTGTAATCTAAGGTACTACACAACAAGTAGTTACTAGTAGTGCAATCACACATCCCTAATATAAACATGGTAATATATAAGCATGCATTCATAGAAGGAATAAGAGAATAAAAATATTGGTAGAACCAACAACAAGTAGTCTTTGTATTATATGATAAATAACATAAACCTATTTACATCATAGATCCATGCCTATTTATACATTACAATCAGAAGAAGGTAGTTGGAACTATCATAACTACCTTGTTTGGTCGACCCAACCCGATTATCTAGTCAACTGACTCTTCACACTTAATAAACTCTTTTTCCTAGTCAACTAGCTGACTAGACCCCTCCAACATATCCCCCAACCTTAAATCCTTCTCCATCCCAAAGAAGAGGGAGTTTGGAGGTTATACAAAATTACAAGAAGTATAACTAACGATTTTCCATTTGGACATTGGTTGTATGGGTTGATTTTGTTGGTGTGGTTGGCTAATTGGTCAATGTACTAAGGTTGAAAATTTTAAATCTTGGTCGTGAAGGTAATGTTGGTGGTGCTTACTACAAGGGGGGATCTTTGGGGACTCCTGCAGAAGTGTAGGGGATATTTGATTTCATTGAAATTCAAAATCTAGCCAATCTTCCAATGCTCATTTTGTTATAATGGTCATCTTTTTCATTTCGACGTGGAATTCCAGCTTCTCAAATATGGAGGAAACGTGTACTAAGACTAGATCAAAACTATACTTCTTCTACATGTATTGAACTTGTCAATGCACATCCTAGATATGTTTTGAAGTGTTGGTAGCCTCCAATAGTGCATCTGTTCCCTCTTGGAGCCACTCCTGCTCCTGCACCTATAAGTTGGATTTAATTTTGCACTCGTCCTGAAGCTATGTTTTTAAAGTGTCCCAACTTCATGCATCTATTTTCGAGCCTCACCTATTGTTAGATTCTAAAATAAGTGTTTGGGTGACTTTGAGTTGACTACATACATTGGCAAAATAGGTCGGCCAATTTGTGAGGAGAGTGTTCATGCTTAGAGCATGAGCACCTATTTTTTCTAGGTAATCCTTCGCTTCCCAAAACTTATGATGCTCTTTATTTAGAAATGACCCGATCTCATTGGTTTTCAATCTTTAGTTTTCTTCAAGTAGTTGTCAGTGGTGATTGACTAGATCACCAAATAAGATTTGGATGCAGTCAATGGAGTCTATCAACGGATCGAGTAGACTAATCCCCAATGTATCTTGTTAGTTTCTCTTACATGCATGCCATGTATGTTCTTCCTTGAGTTAGTGATGCCTTGGTTTCTGTGAGGAATCATTCCATATTCTAAAGCCTTCCTTATTGGTTTCTCTATATAAATCTTCGATCTTCGTGTCAGAGGCATCATTTGCGTGAAAAGCCACTACATATTTTACTTCTTGGTTATTTTTTAGTCGAAAGGTGGTAAATCCCTTTGGTGTTTTTTCTTTCTCGTGCCCTGTTTTTGCTTGCTCTTTCTTTTTCTATGTTCTAGGCGGTGGTCCCATGGTTGAAGGTGTTGGTGTTGGTTGCTGAGAAGTCATTTCTATCAGATACTCTATTAGGTTCTCCCATTTACTCAAACTTATGACAGACTTGATTTCCTATTGTTGGTGAGTCGACTACTACGATGATCATTGCTCTGTCGACCATTATTGTCATTATTGCTTTGTTGATTGTCGTTTTTCCTGCTACTTGGCCAACCATTGTTGTTCCTATTTCTCAGTTGTTGTAGTTGCTTGTTGTTGAGCTAGTACTTCCTAGAATTTTCGAGTCCCCTTCGAAGGTGAGGGGTCATTATTCAAGTCGAATGTTGATTATGATGATGCAGTTCAGGAAGAGTGAGGGAGTTTGATTTTAAATATGGTTTCTTCAGTTCTTTTCTTTTTTCTCTCCCTTGTTGTTTCTTCTACTTCTTGATGTTGTTTAATTTTCTCTAGGTCAATATGCAACTACTTCTCAATATTGATTTTTTCTTTAATTCATCGATGATTATCTGTTTTTCTCTATTGAAAACTTCTATGTACTGGGGCCCAAGACTTGATTCTAGTACTTTCTTCCTTTTTTTAGGCCTGTTCCTTGGTGACCTTCCCTTTCTTGTCATCTTCCTTTGTGAGGAACTGCTAGTGAACTTGCTCCAGTTTCCTGATAAACTTGCTCCATTTTTTCAAAGTTGAGATAATAAACACCTTGGATGAGTGCATCCAAGTCGTCTTCAATCGACTAGTTGTATAAACCGACTTCCTCCCACCTTGTTGTATTTGTATTATTTCAATCACGTGTATTCTTTGTTGGGGACTTTGTAGTTGACCCTGTTATCCCCCCATTCCTAGGTATAACTAAGGAGATGATGTCTCGAGGCCCAAAGGTTGCAGACATGGAGTGCCAAGAGCCAAATGAATAGGAAGAGCCCCTCTTCAACCACACATCACCATTTGAACAATGAAAGCACCATCCACCAGACCATCTTGTCCCACAAAGTACAACAACTCTTGCTTCATGAGGTAACAAGTCTGGTGTTGTGTTAAGTGCCATTTTAATAATTGAAGTATTTGAAAATGTTGCAAAGGGTCCTTTCTTGATCTTGAAAACATTTTGCTTGGAAATTATGCCTTTTTCCTCATTTCAACTTGATGGTTGACATGTTATGCTACTAAGTGGGTCACCCTCGGGAAAAGGGTTTCTACTTGGGGGTCTCCTTGAAGGCTCATGGTACCATTCCCACACATACTTATCACTTTTCATACATCTACCCTTTTGTTTCCTCATCTTTTGGGTTTTCGAGCATAATGACCCAAGAAGGGATTGTACCTCATTTCATGGGAAGAAGGGGCTAAAGGCCTAGAGGCTTGTAGCTAGAAAAACATAAAATCCAATGAATTATCCTCCAGATGCTCAACCTAAGGACTTGAGAGCAATGAAATGATTTTCCACAAAATTCAAGGACCTGTGAAATAAAACACATAACTAAATGTCTCGCTTGTTGAGGGAATGCATTGCGATGTCCTTTACTTTCCTTGCACATGGCAGTCAATGTGTTCTAGCCTAAAGTGGCATTGAGGTGCTCTTTACACCTTAATCAATTAATAGAAAATAAAGGGCTTGGAAAATGGTTGCATTGAAAACGAGGATGTAGGACACCCTCTACAAAGGCACCCATAAATGAGACAATATGAGCCTTTGTATGTCAAGAAACCCCATGCCCAAAAGTCACATCCCCATCCACCTCATACTCTTCTACGTGGCTTATAGAGGGTCTTCTTGGGAAACACTCCTTGACTTTGGGAATGATCTACCCAATAGGGCACCATGACAACCCTCTCATACTTAAATTTGGTAAGTTGTATAAGGTCTTTGAGCATTTGTTTATTTTAAAAAGGGGGGATTTGATGCACATGTTTGGGTGGTTCTTTTATTAAATATAGTTTACTTCCCATGATACTTGTGACTTGTGGACCCTTGGAGGGTGTACTGGTTTATCTTTGCAGGGCCTTGATAGGTGAAATCTTGTTCGTGGAGGCATAAGGTTGCCTTGACCTTCATAGGGGCATCAACTCCACAGGTTGGATGATGAGCACCCTTTCATTGGACACTTGGGAGGATGAAAGTTTCCTTTGGAGGCACTTAGACACCATGTGGTTATCACATGTTAGCCCCTTGCAACTCAACGTTGGCCTTTGGAGGCCTAAAATGTCACTTTATATGCCCTAGACGTCACATGGAGGCTAGGGTTTTTTATGGGGTCCTCGTGGTTGATGGTTATGTGACATGGTTTAATGGACAGAGAGACACATGGAATGCACTAGAGCACTTGGTGGCGAGGCACATGGCCTTTGGAGGCCCAACAATCTTCATCAAGAGGCTCAACATCTCTCTTGAAGGCCTAACGTTACCCTTTAGGGCATGACATTACCCTTAAAAGGGTAATTACTTTATGTATTTTGTAATTTTAAGTTGTAAAAGGGAAAATAGAGGATGTCGGCCTCTCTAATTTGTTGTCGATATTTTTAAAAGTGGACAATTTGGTTTTAGGTGACCTCATATAAATAGAGGTCACATCAATGTCGTTTTATCATCATGTACTTGAGAATTACATACTATCTTCGCTGAAATTTTCTCCCTACTTGGGAAAATTGATCTATATATCTCTTGATGCTTTGTGGATGTTATTTACTTGTCTATTGGAAGGAAGGCTAAGGCGTTATCTATTGATGCTTGTCTCTTTGCAAATGTGATGGAATATTCTTGGTAAAAAGGGGTTTTTCATGTTATCTCTTGAAATTGGTAAGGGATTTTCTGCATATTGTGTTGTTTCTTCTTGTTTCAAGCTTAATTGTCTAAATATTTGGAGATGTATGAGGGAATACACCCTCCACAAAGATCTATCTTTATTTTTCATTGAAAGAGCTATTTTGCAAAGGTTGCTACAAGGAATAAAAGGGCTTACACCCTTGTAGATTTACACTGCTAGGCTTTGTTTGCTCTAGGGAGTAAAAAGGATTACACCCCTAGAGAAGTAAAAATCCCTGTCTCACACAGAAGAGACTCCATTAACCCAATTGATAAGACACTAATCTACTTGCATTGAAGATTGTATATTCATGCATCGGTATACATGAATTTTCAAGATGTTGTAATTGTTTAAGTTGGATCTATTTCTACATGCTATAGGCTTTCTTGTTCCCTAGGGGCATCTTGATTGGCCAAGTAATTATTATTATGTTGTAAATTTATGCTACATCCAATACGGTTGCATAAAACTCATCTAAATCTTATTGTTTACTCATTATTCTATCATTGAAATCTACTTGCAAGTTGTCATTATTAATCTACTAGTTGTTGACTATCTTTTGGGTGGATTGCCTATCAATTTTGGTGGCTAGAACTTGTTGTTGTAGCAATTGATTACTACATCCATTAGGCTATTATATAACTTGTTGATAAAAATACATAACAACGCCCCAATCACCATTAAAATCTTGTTTTAATCTTTGGATGTTTAACTAGTCATTGCTAGATTTGTTTCCAACATCTTGTACTTGATTTTGGGTGGTTAAATTTGTAGCTATTACTGTTGCAATTTCGGAAAGAAAGATTACTTGTTGAAATACCCTTGATTTTGAAGCATATGTCACTATATATTGTCTTGTTCTGGGCATGACTAACATTTTTTGTACGTACATCATCTGTGGCAACCATTTTCCTTCTCACAAGACTCTTATCCAAGATTCAAATCAGCATTTGAACTTGACCTATAGGGGCACCATTCATATATTATCACTTTCCATCTCAATACCCCTAGGGTCACCCGGGATTCCCCCCTTGTGGTGATTTCATCATCACTAAAGTGAGGGGAGTGTTTATCTAAGGTGACAGTGGGAAAATACCCCCATAGTTGTCACACCTTTGTGGTTTTTGTTAGGTTTTTCCCAAGCTAAAATCTTTGCGATAACATTAGGGTGTTGTTGAGGGGAGGATTTTTAATCCTTTTCCAAACCCTAATGACACTTGGGAAGCTATCCAAAAGCATTTTCCTACTTTGCATGGTGACTCCACGTGAGGGAAGTTTCCTCTTCCCCTTTGATGAACTTTTTAAGATCATCTGGCTACTCCACAACCTAAGAACCCATCGTTCCCCAAAGCCCTTCCGCAAGGAATATTCAAGCCTTCCAAGGTTTATCGAAGAAGTCCTCCTCATAATTCTCCCATTGTCAAAACCTTGTTCCATGGTAACCTTCCCTTGTTTCCATTGGCTCACACTTGGGATGGTACCCTTTAAAAACATTTGAATCTAGCCAATATCCCTAGTTATCCCAATGCAATGCCCAAAGAGTCTCACAAATGGTTGCCAAATTTCACCAGGAACAACGTTATCACACCTGAAGATCATATTGAAGCTATTGGTGTGGCCATGGAAGACAATGGTATCTAACATGAAGACGTTGCAATGAAGCTATTAGCTATGTCTCTTGAATAAGATGTTAGAAAGTGGTACAAAGGCTTACCTGACAACCACTTGGAATCCTATGATTCTTTTTCTAAGTTATTCAAGGAAAAATGGATAACAAATAAGGATAGTAGAATGCTATTGATTTAATTCAATCAAATCAAAAGAAAAGAAAATGAAACAGTGAAGGATTTTGACACTAAATTTGACATTTGACACAGTCAAATCCCGAAGGATATACGTCCATCAGATGCGACTGCTCTCCTCCTTTACTTGAATGCTTGTGAAGGAAAAATCAGTTTTATTCTGAAAGAAAGGATGCCTGGTAGTTTGGAAAAGGTCAGAGAAAATGGTGCTTAGATTGAAGAACATCTCATCTACTCAAAGATTGAGCCCTTTCAGTTTCCTTGTACCAAGATGGAACCAAAGATGAAAAGCTCAACTAGAGCAGTCTAGGATCCAATTGCACTCATAACTCAGAAGTTAGATCAAATAAATATTCAGTTCACCCAGACAAAGAATCAGATCATGAATAGGTTGACAACTTTGGAGAGGTATCATCACTCCTCGAAACCTCAGTTTGTCAAGCAGTCGAATGTAGGATGGAAATTGAGGCCATGGTAAGAAGCCAAGGCACTTGATACATTGGTTCTAGTTGGGATGGTCATCCTGGAGGAAATAACATGGTGTCTCCCTTGCCAAGAACCTCATCTAGAGGAAGATTGTCCGAGATGGAAAAAATAAGAAAATCTAGGTACCATGGACACTCTAAACTTCATTGATATTTCTACTCTCCAGGATGATGAATACATCGATATCACTGAAGAACAACTTGCAGAATTCATGAAAAGGGTAGCAAGACGAACTCACTTGCATATTTTAAATCAAATGGATGAATATCTGAAGGATAAGTTGAGGGAAAATGAGATCTTGACTTACACCAGGAGGAACAAAGCACCAATTCCATCACCTCAGGCAACAAAGAAGGATGTTCCTCAAACAACTCTGACCAAGAAGGACATTCCTGCACCTCCCCCAACCAACAGGGAAGTTCTGCCACCTCCTCCACCACCAATTCATGACTTGCTTCCACAGCCAGCGTCGTCAAATGAAGAGCTTTGCCTGAACATAGATGTACCAGGAATGATGGGGAAAATGAACATCTTAGTATATGTGGTGGAGATGTGTAAGCTTCCCTCCATGAGAAGAGAAGTTCTGAAGGCATGGAAGGTACAATATGAAGTGAGAGATCCTCCAGTCATCTTAAATAATATGTATCACGGAAAATAAGGAGAGGATAATCCTCCTTTCTATCTTTCTTTGGGTATAAATGGTCTTTTCTTGAATAATTGTATGTTGGATTATGGAGCTTGAGAAAATGTCATGTCCTTGAAGGTTATAAAACATCTTGGTTTGTAGACAACTCGCCCTTATGGAAACATTTGTGACATTGATTCAAGGAAGGTCAAAGTGTATGGTCTCATAGAAGATGTTGAAGTATATCTACGGGAATTCCCTCATATTAGCTTAATTATGAACATAGTAGTGATTAATGTTCCAGATACTTTGGGGTATGCTCTTATCAAGGAGTTGGTATGCCACCCTTGGTGGTTTCCTTAGTATGGACCTCACTCTCGCACATATTCCTATGGGAGATGGCACCTTTGAGATTTTATATAATTGGAAAGTGGTCAAGAAGCATGTAATGGATCCAAATCACCTTGATTATCATAGTTATTGTGAGTGTCATGTGGTTCCCCACATTTTTTAGTATGATCTTCAGGATTTTCCTTTTGCACAAGAGGATTGTATTGATACCTTGCTTCTAAAGACATACCAATACAAAGATAAGATTTCAAAATAACAAGGAAGGGATCAAGGATCTATCAAAATACTCAAGAAGGATGAAGAGTGAGAAAAGGCTATTAAAGACATTGTCAAGACAAAACCACTTTCACAACCTTACATTGAAAACATACCCTATGTTAACTTTAATGAAGGAAGCCTTACGCTCATGTAGGACAAGATAAAAGAAAATTCAAAGTATGACAAGAAGAGTGAAGTTTTATGGCTTCAAGAAGTCTGAGAAGGGTAATTATTACTTGTCTTCGATGGACAGGAGGAAGAAGCCATTACCAATTGATGGGTCTATCCTTCGGCCCTACATCAACAAAACTTGACTTCTTCAGGGCCTTGGCCCTAGGTAAGTAGGTAGTTCATCTTGCCTCCTTGCATTTGCATTTGCATTTGCTTGCTCATGGTAGCTTAGTTGCATTTATCTATTTTTACATGTTCATATTTCATTTACATATTGTTTTATTTTCATTTATGCATAGTTGCTTTACTACATTTGTTGGATCATATCACATGTTAGTTAGAATGTTTTTGAAAAAATTGCAAAATTTCCTTTTTAGATAGTTGGAAATTTTGAAAATTTTGATCATGTCAATAAAGGGGTGAGTGCACCACCCTTGATATCCAACATTTGGTTTTTTTAGTCTCTGTAGAAATAGGTCTTACCAGTAGATGTTGAATTTCTGACATACTCTATGGTGAGCACATGTCCCCAAGTAGGCGCCATATGTTATACCCCCATTCCTAGGGATAACTAAGGATATGATGTCTTGAGGCCCACAGGTTGAAGACATGGAGCGTCAAGAGCCATATGAACAGGAAGAGCCCCTCATTGACCATACATCACCATTTGATCAATGGCAGCACCATCCATCACACCAGTTTGGCCCACAAAGGACACCAGGTCTTGCTTCATGAGGTAACAATTCGATGTCGTGGTAAGTGTCATTTTAACAATTGAAGCATTTGAATATGTTGCAAAGGGTCCTTTCTTGATCTTGAAAATATTTTCTTGGAAATTATGCATTTTGCCTCATTTCACCTTGGTGGTTGACATGTTGTCCTAGTAAGTGGGTCACCCTCAGGAAAAGGGTTGCTACTAGGGGGTGTCCTTGAAGGGTCGTCGTACCATTCTCACACTTACTTATCACTTTCCATACTTCTTCCCTTTTGTTTCTTCATCTTGTGGGTTTTTGGGCATATTGACCCAAGAAGGGATTGTACCTCATTTCATGGGAAGAAGAGGCTAAAGGCCTAGATGCTTATAGTTGGAAAAAGATAAAATCCAATGAATTATCCTCCATATGATCGCCCTAATGTCCTGAGAGCAATTAAATTCTTCTCCAAAAAATTCAAGGACCTATAAAATAAAACACATAACTAAATGTCCTGCTTGTTGAGGGAATGCATTGCGATGTCTTTTAATTTCCTTGACCGTGGCACTCAATGTGTTCTAGCGTCAATTGAAATTTTGGTAATCTTTACTTTCCCTTGCATATATTACCCAATGTTTGGACCTTAACCAATTAATGGCAAATAAAGGGCTTGGAAAAATGTTGCATTGAAAACGAGGATGCAACCCACCCTCTACAAAGGCACCCATAAATGAGACAATATGGGCCCTTGTATGTCAAGAAACCCCATGCCAAAAAGTCACACCCGAATCCACCTCATACACTTATGCATGACTTAGATAGGGTCTTCTTGGGAAACACTCCTTGACTTGGGGAATGATCTACCCAATAGGGCACCATGACAACCCTCTCATACTTAAGTTTGATAAGTTGTATAAGGTCTTTTAGCATTTGCTTATTTTGAAAAGGGAGGATTTGATGCACATGTTTGGGTGGTTCTTTTATTAAATATGGATTACTTGGCATGATACTTGTGAATTGTGTATCCTTGGATGGCGTATTGGTTTTCCTTTGTAGGGCCTTTCCAGGTGAAAGCTTGTTTGTGGAGGCACAAGGTTCCTTGGACCTTCATAGGGGCATGAAGCCCACAAGTTGGATGATGTGCCCCCTCTCATTGGACACTTGGGAGGACGAATATTTTATTTAGAGTCACTTGGGCACCATGAGATGATCACATGCTAGCCCGTTGCACCTCAACGTTGGCCTTTGGAGGCCTAAAACATCAGTTTCTATGCCCTAGATGTCACATGGATGCTAGGGTTTTTAATGGGGTTCTGATGGTTGATGGCGATGTGACATGGTTTAATGTAGAGAGAGACACATGGCATGCACTAGAGCACTTGGTGGTGAGGCACATGGCCTTTGGAGGCCCAATTATCTTCATCAAGAGGCTCAACGTCTCTCTTGGAGGCCTAATTACGTCAACCTTTTAGGCATGATGTCACCCCTAAAAGGCGAATTACTTTGTGTATTTTGTAACTTTAAATTGAAAAAAGGAAAATAGAGTAGGTCAACCTCTCTAATTTGTTGTTGAAATTTTTAAAAGTGGACAAATTGGTTTTAGGTGACCTCATATAAATATAGGTCACCTCAATGTCATTTTATCATCATGTACTTGAGAATTACATATTATCTTGGCTGGAATTTTTTCCCTACTTGGGAAAATCACTCTATATCTCTCTTGATGCTTTGTGGATGTTTTTTACTTGTCTATTGGAAGGAAGGCTAAGGCGTTATCTCTTTATGCTTGTCTCTTTGCAAATGTGGTGGAATATTCTTGGTAAAAAGGGGTTTTTCATGTTATCTCTTGAAATCGGTAAGGAATTGTCTGCATATTTTGTTGTTTCTTCTTGTTTCAAGCTTAATTGTCTAAATATTTGTAGGAGTACAAGGGCATACACCCTCCACCAAGATATATCTTTATTTGTCATTAAAAGAGCTATTTTGGAAAGGTTTATACAAGGAGTAAAAGGGCTTACACCCTTGTAGATTTACCTTGCTAGGTTTTGTTTTCTCTAGGGATTAAAAAGGTTTACACCCCTAGAGAAGTAACAATCCCTATCTCATACACAAGAGACTCAATTAACCCAATTGATAAGACACTAATGTACTTTCATTCGAGGTTGTATATTCATGCATTGGTATACGAGGATTTTCGAGATATTGCAATTGTTTAAGTTGGATCTATTTCTACATGTTATAGGATATCTTGTGCCCTAGGGGTGTCTTGATTGGCCAAGTAATTATTATTGTTGCTGTAAATTTATGATACATCCAATAGGGCTGCAGCAAACTCATCTAAATCTTATTGTTTACTCACTATTCTACCGTTTAAATCTACTTGCAAGCTACCATTATTAATCTACTAGTTGTTGATTATCTTTTGGGTGGATTGCCTAGCAATTTTGGTGGATGGAATTTGATGTTGTATAAATTGATTGCTACATCCATTAGGATGTTATATAAATTGTAGATAACACTACATAACAACCCCCCAATCACCATCAAAATCTTGCTTTAATCTTTGGAAGTTTAACTGGTCATT
>SNQJ01S0001484.1:73851-102077 GCA_010110895.2 Picea sitchensis | reverse complement strand
TAAGGTTGAAAATTTTAAATCTTGGTCATGAAGGTGATGTTGGTGGTGCTTACTACAAGGGGGGATCTTTGGGGACTCTTGCAGAAGTGTAGGGGATATTTGATTTCATTGAACTTCAAAATCTAGCCAATCTTCCAATGCTCATTTTGCTATAATGGTCATCTTTTTCATTTCGACAAGGAATTCCAGCTTCTCAAATATGGAGGCAACTTGTACTAAGAATAGATCAAAATTATACTTCTTCTACATCTATTGAACTTGTCAATGCACATCCTATATATGTTTTGAAGTGTTGGTAGCCTCCAATAGTGCATTTCTTCCCTCTTGGAACCACTCCTGCTCCTGCACCTATAAGTTGGATTTAATTTTGCACTCATCCTGAAGCTATGTTGTTAAAGTGTCCCAACTTCATGCATCTATTTTTTAGCCTCACCTATTGTTAGATTCTAAAATAAGTGTTTGGGTGACTTTGAGTTGACTACATACATTGGAAAAATATAAGGTCGGCGAATTTGTGAGGAGAGTGTTCATGCTTAGAGCATGAGCACCTATTTTTTCTAGGTAATCCTTCGCTTCCCAAAACTTATGATGCTCTTTATTTAGAATTGACCCGATCTCATTGGTTTTCAATCTTTGGTTTTCTTCAAGTTGTTGCCAGTGGCGATCGACTAGATCACCAAATAATATTTGGATGCAGTCAAAGGAGTCTATCAGGGGATCGAGTAGACTAATCCCCAATGTATCTTGTTAGTTTCTCTTACATGCATGCCATGTATGTTTTTCCTTGAGTTAGTGATGCCTTGGTTTCTATGAGGAATCGCTCCATCTTCTAAAGCCTTCCTTATTGGTTTCTCTATATAAATCTTGGATCTTCGTGTCAGAGGCATCCTTTGCATGAAAATCCACTACATATTTTACTTCTTGGCTATGTTTTAGTCGAAAGGTGGTAAATCCCTTTGGTGTTTTTTCTTTCTTGTGCCCTGCTTTTGCTTTCTCTTTCTTTTTCTATGTTCTAGGCGGTGGTCCCATGGTTGAAGGTGTTGGCGTTGGTTGCTGAGAAGTCATTTCTATCGGCTACTCTATTAGGTTCTCCCATTTACTCAAACTTATGACAGACTTGCTTTCCTATTTTTGGTGAGTCGACTACTACGATGATCATTGCTCTGTCGACCATTATTGTCATTATTGCTTTGTTGATTGTCGTTTTTCTTGCTACTTGGCCAACCATTGTTGTTCCTATTGCTCAGTTGTTGTAGTTGCTTGTTTTTGAACTAGTACTTCCTGGAATTTTCGAGTCCCCTTCGAAGGTGAGGGGTCCTTATTCAAGTCGAATGTTGATTATGTTGATGCAGGTTAGGAAGAGCGAGGGAGTTTGATTTTAAATATGGTTTCTTCAGTTCTTTTCTTTTTTCTCTCCCTTGTTGTTTCTTCTACTTCTTGATGTTGTTGAATTTTCTCTAGGTCAATATGCAACTGCTTCTCAATATTGATTTTATTCTTTAATTCATCGATGATTATATGTTTTTCTCTATTGAAAACTTCTATGTACTGGGGCCCAAGACTTGATTCTAGTACTTTCTTCCTTTTTTTAGCCCTGGTCCTTGGTGACCTTCCCTTTCTTGTCATCTTCCTTTGTGAGGAACTGCTAGTGAACTTGCTCCAGTTTCCTAATAAACTTGCTCCAGTTTTTCGAAGTTGAGATAATAAACACCTTGGATGATGAGTGCATCCAAGTCGTCTTCAATCGACTGGTTGTATAAACTGACTTCCTCCCACCTTGTTGTATTTGTATTCTTTCAATCACTTGTATTCTTTGTTGGGGACTTTGTAGTTGACCTTGTTATCCCCCCATTCCTAGGGATAAGTAAGGAGATGATGTCTCGAGGCCCAAAGGTTGCAGACATGGAGTTCCGAGAGCCAAATCAGTAGGAAGAGCCCCTCTTCAACCACACATCACCATTTGAACAATGGAAGCACCATCCACCACACCATCTTGTCCCACAGAGTACAACAACTCTTGCTTCATGAGGTAACAAGTCTGGTGTCATGGTAAGTGTCATTTTAATAAATGAAGTATTTGAAAATGTTGCAAAGGGTCCTTTCTTGATCTTGAAAACGTTTTGCTTGGAAATGATGCCTTTTTCCTCATTTCAACTTGGTGGCCGACATGTTATGCTACTAAGTGGGTCACCCTTGGGAAAAGGGTTTCTACTTGGGGGTCTCCTTGAAGGGTCATCATACCATTCCCACACATACTTATCACTTTTCATACATCTACCCTTTCGTTTCCTCATCTTTTCAGTTTTCGGGCATAATGACCCAAGAAGGGATTGTACCTCATTTCATGGGAAGAAGGGGCTAAAGGCCCAGAGGCTTGTAGCTAGAAAAATATAAAATCCANTGAAATTCTTTTCCAAAAAATTCAAGGACCTGTGAAATAAAACGCATAACTAAATGTCTTGCTTGTTGAGGGAATGCATTGTAATGTCCTTTACTTTCCTTGCACATGGTAATCAATGTGTTCTAGCCTCAAGTGGCATTGAGGTGCTCTTTACTTTCCATTACATATAGTACCTAATCTTCGAACCTTAATCAATTAATAGAAAATAAAGGGCTTGGAAAATGGTTGCATTGAAAATGAGGATGTAGGACACCCTCTACAAAGGCACCCATAAATGAGACAATATGAGCCTTTGTATGTCAAGAAACCCCATGCCCAAAAGTCACATCCCCATCCACCTCATACTCTTCTACGTGGCTTATAGAGGGTCTTCTTGGGAAACACTCCTTGACTTTGGGAATGATCTACCCAATAGGGCACCATGACAACCCTCTCATACTTAAATTTGGCAAGTTGTATAAGGCCTTTGAGCATTTGTTTATTTTAAAAAGGGGGGATTTGATGCACATGTTTGGGTGGTTATTTTATTAAATATAGTTTACTTGACATGATAATTGTGACTTGTGGACCCTTGGAGGTTGTACTGGTTTATCTTTGCAGGGCCTTGATAGGTGAAATCTTGTTCATGGAGGCATAAGGTTGCCTTGACCTTCATAGGGGCATCAACTCCACAGGTTGGATGATGAGTTCCCTTTCATTGGACACTTGGGAGGATGAAATTTTCCTTTGTAGGCACTTATACACCATGTGGTTATCACATGCTAGCCCCTTGCAACTCAACGTTGGCCTTTGGAGGCCTAAAATGTCACTTTCTATGCCCTAGATGTCACATGGAGGCTAGGGTTTTTGATGGGGTCCTCATGGTTGATGGTTATGTGACATGGTTTAATCGACAAACAGATACATGGAATGCACTAGAGCACTTGGTGGCAAGGCACATGGCCTTTGGAGGTCCAACAATATTCATCAAGAGGCTCAACGTCTCTCTTGGAGGACTAACGTCACCCTTTAGGGCATGACATTACCCTTAAAAGGGTAATTACTTTATGTATTTTGTAATTTTAAGTTGTAAAAGGGAAAATAGAGGATGTCGGCGTCTCTAATTTGTTGTCGATATTTTTAAAAGTGGACAAATTGGTTTTAGGTGACCTCATATAAATAGAGGTCACATCAATGTCATTTTATCATCATGTACTTGAGAATTACATACTATCTTGGCTGAAATTTTCTCCCTACTTGGGAAAATTGATCTATATCTCTCTTGATGCTTTGTGGATGTTATTTACTTATCTATTGGAAGGAAGGCTAAGACACTATCTATTGATGCTTGTCTCTTTGCAAATGTGATGGAATATTCTTGGTAGAAAGGGGTTTTTCATGTTATCTCTTGAAATTGGTAAGGGATTTTCTGCATATTTTGTTGTTTCTTATTGTTTCAAGCTTAATTGTCTAAATATTTGGAGATGTATGAGGGAATACACCCTCCACAAAGATCTATATTTATTTTTCATTGAAAGGGCTATTTTGCAAAGGTTGCTACAAGGAATAAAAGGGCTTACACCCTTGTAGATTTACATTGTTAGGTTTTGTTTTCTCTAGGGAGTAAAAAGAATTACACCCCTAGAGAAGTAAAAATCCTTGTCTCACACACAAGAGACTCCATTAACCCAATTGATAAGACACTAATCTACTTGCATTGGAGATTGTATATTCATGCATTGGTATACATGAATTTTCAAGATATTGTAATTGTTTAAGTTGGATTTATTTCTACATGCTATAGGCTTTCTTGTTCCCTAGGGGCATCTTCATTGGCCAAGTAATTATTATTATGTTGTAAATTTATGCTACATCCAATATGGTTGCAGCAAACTCATCTAAATCTTATTGTTTACTCACTATTCTATCGTTGAAATCTACTTGCAAACTATCATTATTAATCTACTAGTTGTTGACTATCTTTTGGGTGGATTGCCTATCAATTTTGGTGGCTAGAACTTGTTGTTGTAGCAATTGATTACTACATCCATTAGGCTATTATATAACTTGCTGATAAAAATACATAACAACGCCCCAATCACCATCAAAATCTTGCTTTAATCTTTGGATGTTTAACTAGTCATTGCTAGCTTTGTTTCCGACATCTTGTACTTGATTTTGGGTGGTTAAATTTGCAGTTATTATTGTTTCAATTTCGGAAAGCAAGATTACTTGTTGAACTACCCTTGGTTTTGAAGCATATGTTGCTATATATTGTCTTGCTCTGGGCATGACTAACATTTTTTGTACGTACATCATTTGTGGAAACCATTTTCCTTCTCACAAGACTCTTTTCCAATATTCAAATCCACATTTGAACTTGACCTATAGGGGCACCATTCATAGATTATCACTTTCCATCTCAATACCCCTAGGGTCACTCGAGATTTCCCCCTTGTGGTGATTTCATCATCACTAAAGTGAGGGGACTGTTTATCTAAGGTGACAGTGGGTAAATACTCCCATAGTTGTCACACCTTTGTGGTTTTTGTTAGGTTTTTCCCAAGCTAAAATCTTTGCGATAACATTTTGGCGTTATTGAGGGGAGGATTTTTAATCTTTTTTTGAACCCTAATGACACTTCGGAAGATATCCCAAAGCATTTTCCTAGTTTGCATGGTGACTCCACATGAGGTAAGTTTCATCTTCCCCTTTGATGAACGTTTTAAGATCATCTGGCTACTCCACAACCTAAGAACCCATCGTTCCCCAAAGCCCTTCCACAAAGAATATTCAAGCCTTCCAAGGTTTACCAAAGTAGTCCTCCTCATAATTCTCCCATTGTCAAAACCTTGTTCCATGGTAACCTTCCCTTGTTTCCATTGGCTCACACTTGGGATGGTACCCTTTAAAAACATTTGAATCTAGCCACTATCCCTAGTTATCCCAATGCAATGCCCAAAGAGTCTCACAAATGGTTGCCAAAGTTCATTGGGAACAACGTTATCACACCTGAAGATCATATTGAAGCTATTGGTGTGGCCATGGAAGACAATGGTATCGAACATGAAGATGTTGCAATGAAGCTATTAGCTATGTCTCTTGAAGAAGATGTTAGAAAGTGGTACAAAGGCTTACCTGACAACCACTTGGCATCCTATGATGTTTTTTCTAAGTTTTTCAAGGAAAGATGGATAACAAATAAGGATAGTGGAATGCTATTGATTTAATTCAATCAAATCAAAAGAAAAGAAAATTAAACAGTGAAGGATTTTGACACTAAATTTGACATTTTACGCAGTCAAATCCCGAAGGATATACGTCCATCAGATACGACTGCTCTCCTCCTTTACTTGAATTCTTTTGAAGGAAAACTCAGTTTTATTGTGAAAGAAAGGATGCCTGACAGTTTAGAAAAGGTCAGAGAAAATGGTGCTCATATTGAAGAACATCTCATCTGCTCAAAGATTGAGCCCTTTCAATTTCCTCGTACCAAGATGGAACCAAAGATGAAAATCTCAACCAATGCAATCTAGGATCCAATTGCACTCATAACTCAGAAGTTAGATCAAATGAATACTCGGTTCACCCAGACTGAGAATCAGATCATGAATAGGTTCACAACTTTGGAGAGGTATCATCACTCCTCGAAACCTCAGTTTGTCAAATAGTCGAATGCAGGATGGAAACTGAGGCCATGGTAAGAAGCCAAGGCACCTGATACATTGGATCTAGTTGGGATGGTCATCCTGGAGGAAATAACATGGTGTCTCCCTTGCCAAGAACCTCATCTAGAGGAAGATTGTCCGAGATGGAAAAAATAAGAAGATCTAGGTACCATGGACACTCTGAACTTCATTGATATTTCTACTCTCCAGGATGATGAATACATCGATATCACTGAAGAACAACTTGCATAATTCATGAAAAGGAAAGCAAGACGAACTCACTTGCATATTTTAAATCAGATGGGTGAATATCTTAAGGATAAGTTGAGGGAAAAGGAGATCTTGACTTACGCCAGGAGGAACAAAGCGCCAATTCCATCACCTCAGGCAACAAAGAAGGATGTTCCTCAAATAACTCTGACCAAGAAGGACATTCCTACACCTCCCCAAACCAACAGGGAAGTTCTGCCACCTCCTCCACCACCAGTTCATGACTTGATTCCACAGCTAGCATTGTCAAATGAAGAGCTTCGCCTGAACATAGATGTACCAGGAACGATGGGGAAAATGAACATCTTAGTACATGCGGTGGAGATGTGTAAGATCCCCTCCATGAGAAGAGAATTTTTGAAGGCATGGAAGGTACAATATGAAGTGAGAGATCCTCCAGTCATCTTAAATAATATGTATCATGGAAAATAAGGAGAGGATAATCCTCCTTTCTATATTTCTTTGGGTATAAATGGTCTCTGCTTGACTAATTGTATGTTGGATTATGGAGCTTCAGAAAATGTCATGTCCTTGAAGGTTATGAAACAACTTGGTTTGTAGACAACTCGCCCTTCTGGAAACATTTGTGGCATTGATTCAAGGAAGGTCAAAGTGTATGGTCTCATAGAAGATGTTGAAGTATATCTTCGGGAATTCCCTCATGTTAGCCTAATTCTGAACATAGTAGTGATTAATGTTCCAGATGCTTTGGGGTATGCTCTTATCAAGGAGTTGGTATGCCACCCTTGGTGGTTTCCTTAGTATGGACCTCACTCTCGCACATATTCCTATGGGAGATGGCACCTTTGAGATTTTATATAATTGGAAAGTGGTCAAGAAACATGTAATGGATCCAAATCACCTTGATCATCATAGTTATTGTGAGTGTCATGTGGTTCCCCACATTTTTTAGTATGATCCTCAGAATTTTCCTTTTGCACAAGAGGATTGTATTGACACCTTGCTTCTGAAGACAGACCAATACAAAGATAAGCTTTCAAAATAACTAGGAAGGGATCAAGGATCTATCAAAATACTCAAGAAGGATGAAGAGTGAGAAAAGGATATTAAAGACATTGTCAAGACAAAACCACTTTCACAACCTTACATTGAAAACATACCCTATGTTAACTTTAATGAAGGAAGCCTTGCGCTCATGTAGGATAAGATAAAGGAAAATCCAAAGTACGACAAGAAGAGTGAAGTTTTATGGCTTGGACCATACATCGTCAACAAGAAGTCTGAGAAGGGTAATTATTACTTATCTTCGATGGACAGGAGGAAGAAGCCATTACCAATTGATGGGTCTATCCTTCGGCCCTACATCAATGAAACTTGACTTCTTCAGGGCCTTGGCCCCAAGTAAGTAGGTAGTTCATCTTGCCTCATTGCATTTGCATTTGCTTGCTCATGGTAGCTTGGTTGCATTTATCTAGTTTTACATGTTCATATTTCATTTACATATTGTTTTATTTTCATTTGTGCATAGTTTCTTTACTACATTTGTTGGATCATATCACATGTTAGTTAGAATTTTTTTGAAAAAATTGTCAAATTTCCTTTTTAGATAGTTGGCAATTTTGAAAATTTTGATCATGTGAATAAAGGGGTGAGTGCACCACCCTTGATATCCAACATTTGGTTTGTTTTAGTCTCTGTAGAAATAGGTCTTACCAGTAGATGTTGAACTTATCACATACTCTATGGCGAGCACATGTCCCCAAGTAGGCGCCATATGTTATACCCCCATTCCTAGGGATAACTAAGGAGATGATGTCTCGAGGCCCACAGGTTGAAGACATGGAACATCAAGAGCCATATGAACAAGCAGAGCCCCTCATCAACCATACATCACCATTTGATCGATGGCAGCACCATTCATCACACCAGTTTGGCCCACAGAGGACAGCAGGTCTTGCTTCATGAGGTAACAAGTCGGTGTCGTGGTAAGTGTCATTTTAACAATTGAAGCATTTGAATATGTTTCAAAGGGTCCTTTCTTGATCTTGAAAATATTTGCTTGGAAATTATGCATTTTGCCTCATTTCACCTTGGTGGTTGACATGTTGTCCTAGTAAGTGGGTCACCCTCAGGAAAAGGGTTGCTACTAGGGGGTGTCCTTGAAGGGTCATCGTACCATTCTCGCACTTACTTATCACTTTCCATACTTCTTCCCTTTTGTTTCCTCATCTTTTGGGTTTTCGAGCATATTGACCCAAGAAGGGATTGTACCTCATTTCATGGGAAGAAGAGGCTAAAGTCCTAGATGCTTATAGCTGGAAAAAAGATAAAATCCAATGAATTATCCTCCATATGCTCACCCTAAATCCCTGAGAGCAATTAAATTCTTCTCCAAAAAATTCAAGGACCTATAAAATAAAACACATAACTAAATGTCACGCTTGTTTAGGGAATGCATTGCGATGTCTTTTAATTTCCCTGCCCGTGGAACTCAATGTGTTCTAGCGTCAAGTGGAATTTTGATAATCTTTACTTTCCCTTGCATATATTACCCAATGTTTGGACCTTAACCAATTAATGGAAAATAAAGGGCTTGGAAAAATGTTGCATTGAAAACGAGGATGCAACCCACCCTCTACAAAGGCACCCATAAATGAGACAATATGGGCCCTTGTATGTCAAGAAACCCCATGCCAAAAAGTCACACCCAAATCCACCTCATACACTTCTGCATGACTTAGATAGGGTCTTCTTGGGAAACACTCCTTGACTTGGGGAATGATCTACCCAATAGGGCATCATGACAACCCTCTCATACTTAAATTTGACAAGTTGTATAAGGTCTTTTAGCATTTGTTTATTTTGAAAAGGGGGGATTTGATGCACATGTTTGGGTGGTTCTTTTATTAAATATGTATTACTTGGCATGATACTTGTGAATTGTGTATCCTTGGATGGCGTATTGGTTTTCCTTTGTAGGGCCTTTCTAGGTGAAAGCTTGTTTGTGGAGGCACAAGGTTCCTTGGACCTTCATAGGGGCATGAAGCCCACAGGTTGGATGATGTGACCCCTCTCATTGGACACTTGGGAGGATGAATTTTTCCTTTAGAGGAACTTGGGCACCATGAGATGATCACATGCTAGCCCGTTGCACCTCAACGTTGGCCTTTGGAAGCCTAAAACATCAGTTTCTATGCCCTAGATGTCACATGGACGCTAGGGTTTTTAATGGGGTTCTCATGGTTGATGGTGATGTGACATGGTTTAATGTAGAGAGAGATACATGGAATGCACTAAAGCACTTGGTGGTGAGGCACATGGCCTTTGGATGCCCAATGATCTTCATCAAGAGGCTCAACGTCTCTCTTGGAGGCCTAACGTCAACCTTTCAGGCATGATGTCACCCCTAAAAGGCGAATTACTTTGTGTATTTTGTAATTTTAAATTAAAAAAGGGAAAATAGAGTAGGTCAGCCTCTCTAATTTGTTGTTGAAACTTTTAAAAGTGGACAAATTGGTTTTAGGTGACCTCATATAAATAGAGGTCACCTCAATGTCATTTTATCATCATGTACTTGAGAATTACATACTATCTTGGCTGGAATTTTTTCCCTACTTGGGAAAATCACTCTATATCTCTCTTGATCCTTTTTGGATGTTGTTTACGTTTCTATTGGAAGGAAGGCTAAGGCATTATCTCTTGATGCTTGTCTCTTTGCAAATGTGATGGAATATTCTTGGTAAAAAGGGGTTTTTCATGTTATATCTTGAAATCGGTAAGGAATTGTCTGCATATTTTGTTGTTTCTTCTTGTTTCAAGCTTAATTGTCTAAATATTTGGAGGAGTACAAGGGCATACACCCTCCACCAAGATATATCTTTATTTTTCATTAAAAGAGCTATTTTGGAAAGGTTTATACAAGGAGTAAAAGGGCTTACACCCTTGTAGATTTACCTTGCTAGGTTTTGTTTTCTCTAGGGATTAAAAAGGTTTACACCCCTAAAGAAGTAAAAATACCTATCTCATACACAAGAGACTCAATTAACCCAATTGATAAGACACTAATGTACTTGCATTGGAGGTTGTATATTCATGCATTGGTATATGAGAATTTTCTAGATATTGCAATTGTTTAAGTTGGATCTATTTCTACATGTTATAGGATTTATTGTACCTTAGGGGTGTCTTGATTGGCCAAATAATTCTTATTGTTGTTGTAAATTTATGCTACAACCAATAGGGCTGCAGAAAACTCATCTAAATCTTATTGTTTACTCACTATTCTACCGTTTAAATCTACTTGCAAGCTACCATTATTAATCTACTAGTTGTTGATTATCTTTTGGGTGGATTGTCTATCAATTTTGGTGGATGGAATTTGATGTTGTATAAATTGATTGCTACATCCATTAGGATGTTATATAAATTTTCGATAACACTACATAACAGCCCCCCAATCACCATCAAAATCTTGCTTTAATCTTTGGAAGTTTAACTGGTCATTGCTAGCTTTGTTTCCAACATCTTGTACTTGATTTTGGGTGGTTAAATTTGCAGCTATTACTATTATTTATTGTTGATATATATATATATATATGCTGCAATTTGGGACAGCAAGATTGCTTGTTGAATTCCCCTTGGTTTTGAAGCATCTATTGTTATATATTGTCTTGTTCTCGGCATGGCTAACATTGTTTTGTAGGTATAGCATCTGTGGAAACCATTTCCCTTCTCACAACACTCTTTTCCAAGCTTCAAATCCAAATTTTACCTTGACCTATAGGGGTTCCATTCATATATTATCACTTTCCATCTCAATACCCCTAGGGTCACCCGAGATTCCCCCTTTGTGGTGATTTCATCATCACTAAAGTGAGGGGAGTGTTTATCTAAGGTGACAGTGGGTAAATAGTCTCATAATTATCACACATTTGTGGTTTGGGTTGGGCTTTTCCCAAGCTACAATATGTACAATAACAAACCCCACTTGCACTAAAAAAGGTTTTTTATAGACTACTGCCTATTTTTCTTCCTTGACCTCGCCATTTTGCAGAGGTGTGACTATCTGGGAGGTAGTCTGCTTCACCATTAGTGGGATTGGTGTGACATTATTCAAATGATTTGATATTTCATTAAAATGTTTGGTGATTTTGGGATAATAGTCGAGCTCCTTTGGTTCCCCACGTGCTCCTTATGCATACCAAACTTTCATGAAGTCCATCCCTAATTGAACATGCACCAATGTGAGTAATGTTTTCCTTATATTTTGGGGAAGTCTCCACATGTGACAGGTGGATTTGAGGGATTTCACCCATTCTTCAAACATGTACTAGGTAGTCAATACCCTTGTCTTCCCCTTATATCCCGCAACAAATCGCTAGAAGCTCCACATGGTCAATGTGTTGGGTAGGGTGTAAAAATATTTACTAATTGGGCTCACTTGTGGCATGACAACCCAAATCAATACAGATGGGTACCTAACTTCCTTTCCCACTTCTTAACACTCCTCACAATTTGTTGTAATTATATCGACCATGTTCTCTACATATTTGTATAGTTTTCCCTCCTCGACTATCTTTCTGATAGCCTCTAACATCTACAGCTTCATAGTTGAGGCTCAACTAGAGCTAGTCAAGGATAGGGTGACTATTATACATGTCCATTTGACACGTGCTTCTAGCACGTGGCTAATTAATAAACCCTCTGAGTTTTTTGCAATTGTTCCTCTAGTGAACTTTTGAATCCAAGTTGATGGGTCATTTTTATTTGGTACAACTTCTCCCTTTCTTAGTAATCATATGATTAATTGGATTAGACTAGATGTAATTCATATGGGTTGGTATCTACTTATTATGAACTTGGTTACTTTCTCCTTCTTTCCATTGAACCCTATGACTTTTGGTGTGCTAAAATATGACCTAATACTTTCTCTTTCAAGCATAAGGGTTTCATCCCTCCATTTACCACTAATCATGGACCATTTCTTGAAACTCATCCAATGCTTCTCCCAATCTATCTCCTCCATCTTGTCTTGTTGGAATTTGACCATTATCACCTATAACTTTGATGACATTTTCTTGTCGCACCTTTTCTTAGTCCTAGATTCGACCATTTTAGATTTGTGTGCATCGAACCATGAGATTTCCCCTCTCATCTTTGGTGCCATAGTGCATTCTTGGGTTAATGGATTGCTAGTGCTTTGTGCCGTTTCTAGATCGGTTGGTCAACTAGGGCTCTGTATATATCGACTAGGGCTTGCAGTGGCTTGAATGCTCCCGAACTTATTGAAATTCAAGTTGTTGGCTTCAATAAATGTTTTACAGGCTGGATATGTTGTATCTATAGGCAATTTGGGTGGGTTAGTGAATTGGTCACTTGTGTGCATGTCAACTTGACGATGCAATTCATTAATGTTGTGAATTAAGTGTTGTTCAATTTTATTTTATTTTACATGTGACTCATAACACTGAATATCGGTGCTCGCTATATCCATGGAAAACCTCCCCGAAATCTGTGAGAGAACATGGGGTGGTCGAGCATTTTCGGAGTATTGGGGGATCAACAACAAGAGCATATTATAGACCCATTAAAGGGCACAACATGTCACTCTGAGGATTTGAACCTAGGTGGGGAGGGTAACAATCATTCCTCCCAACCACCCAAGCTACATCCGATGGACAAATTAAGTGTTGTTCATGTGGTTGAGGTGATATTCCCACACAGTCAACCAAATTGAGCTCAATTCTTATGTCTTGGTTAGCTAACTTGTGGTCGATTGGTTCTATTTTTTGACCAACTTATATTTGTGTCAAATGTTTACCTATGTGCATACTTATGGAAAGTGGGTCCTTTTTTTTTCATTCTTCCTTGTGATGATGTTGATGATTGGGATCTACAATTATCTTGGATTACTCCTTTCCCACTCTTTTGTTTTGTCTTCCATATTTTTGCCATGTCGATGTTCTTCTCGTTGACTTGCTTCCTTGCCACATCCTTCATCTATTCTTGTTCATTCCTAGGAAACTGTCATGGTCTTTGATAAATTCTTCTTCCTACTGGTTAAGCATTGTCATTTAAATTCCCATATTTCGATGATTTTTCATCAAACTTTTCCCTAACCGACTTTTTTATTAGGGTTTTTTGTTTGTTTCAATAATCTACCTACCAGACAAGTTGGTCCCACCTAATAGAACCCTTGAAGGTTTTTACCACTATAATTATTTATTATTATTATTATTATCACACATACACACACAAACATATATTTCCCAAGAATCTGTCTGCCATCTAACTGGTTTTTAGACAGATTCTTGCCCAGTGGTGTTGCTAAGGGTTTTCACCATTGAGCTTATTTTTTCCTTTTTTTTCCATGGATAGTAACTCTTTAGTTGGACACCATGGACTACCTTGTTGAGCATTTTCCCTTAGAGAGTTCTAAGTTTCACTACTCTAGTCCACCTTATGTCTTCAATTACATAAGGACGCATCCAGGTTTTTTCTAACTTTCCTAGTTTTTCTTTGCTTTACAACTATATAAGTACCAAATCTCCAATGTCATTTTATTTCATCCATATGTTTATATCATGCCATGATATTTGTTGTTGTATTTTTACTTCTTAGTGGTGGAGTGTAGTCATTTTGTTTTCCTCAATCTTATTCAACTAATGCAGTCAATCTTTCTCGTCTTTGGTCAAGTCACATTGTAGTATTGATGCTAATCTTTATGTAATGGCTTTGAAATGCAGAGAGACTACAACTTATTTTCCATATACCATTTCAAAGGGTGTTTGGCCAGTTGACCTCTTATATGTCATTTTGTATGTCCATGTAGTGTAGCTAGGGGGATAATATGGGGTACCTCAGGAGGTACCCAAGGGGAACAATAATAGAGGTTAATATGTATTGTTAAGTATGGAGGCTACTTTTAGTAAATAAGTCCTAGTGTGAACACAATAAAGGTGAGAAGGCTTACTAGAAGGTTCCACTTACTAGAAGGTTCCTTCTCTAGAATGTTCTTAGGTGGTAGGTAGTATTATATAAAGGGGTGTAAGCAATGTATTGATCATGGTTGATGAGTACTTTATTTGGAACATAGCTCATTAGGAGGTTTCCCCCTCAAAGAGGAAAGTGAACATGAGTGGATCCCTTTCTTAAAAAGGATCATTTGTAAGGTGATTCCCTACCTTAAGGGTTTCGTATTAATAAAGTTGGATTTCTCCCATATTATCCCCCTAGCTACAATACAACCCATAGGACAAGGGGTACCTTGTATCCCAATCATCTATGTCAACCCCACATAGTTTTGTAAGTCCTTTGTGTATGGTTTTGTTGAAGGAATCTACTACTCCATTATCTTGTGGATGATAGGGTGAGATCTTCTTGTGGTCAATCATGAAATCCTTCATTAATATTATGCTACCATTCACAAAATGGGTTCCCTAGTCGGTTACTATTGTCAATGGGTATCCAACCCTAGTGATAATATTCTCATAAATAAATTTGGTTGTCGCCTATTTTGTGTGGGTCTTGGATATCTTTTCCTCTAGCCATTTAATTAAGTATTCAATTATTGTTATAATGTATTTGGCTGCTGTCCCTTTTCCTCTTTTTGGGAAAGGTCTTGTAAAGTCAAAATCCTAGATTTCAAATGGGAGGCTTGGGTTAATCGACTGTAAATGCATCTCATCCTTCCATTGTGGCCAACCCATCCCATCATCTGGCACGTGTCACACTTGTTTACCATTTCTCTACAATCCCTATGTAGTTAGGGCCACCATAATCTTGGTTGCAATGTTTTTCTAGCTGTGGTATCTACATGGAAATGGCCTCCTGTAGGACTAGCACATGCCTCCTCAATTATGTTATCCCTCCCATTGTCTAAGACATCTCTTTATTACATCATCTAGTCCTAATTTATATAGATATCCATTTATTAGTGTAAAGGGAGCAACTTTCATGGAAAGTGTTTTTTACTTTTTCTCTGGCAATCTATCAGGTGCCTTTCCTTCTTGCAAAAAATCTACAAATTATGCTAGTTCTCTTAGTGTAGCCTCAAATTTAAACAAGTGAGAATTTGGGAAGTCATCATCTATTCTTGTTGCTTCTTCCCCTATTTCTACTATTGGTAAATGGTATAGCCCTACATTATTTCTGCTAGGTCAAACAATCACCTCAAATTCAAATTCTTGGAATAATAAAAGCCATTTACAAATTCTACCTTGATGAACTGGCTTGTTGACCAAGTNTGTATGGTTTTGTTGAAGGAATCTACTACTCCATTATCTTGTGGATGATAGGGTGAGATCTTCTTGTGGTCAATCATGAAATCCTTCATTAATATTATGCTACCATTCACAAAATGGGTTCCCTAGTCGGTTACTATTGTCAATGGGTATCCAACCCTAGTGATAATATTCTCATAAATAAATTTGGTTGTCGCCTATTTTGTGTGGGTCTTGGATATCTTTTCCTCTAGCCATTTAATTAAGTATTCAATTATTGTTATAATGTATTTGGCTGCTGTCCCTTTTCCTCTTTTTGGGAAAGGTCTTGTAAAGTCAAAATCCTAGATTTCAAATGGGAGGCTTGGGTTAATCGACTGTAAATGCATCTCATCCTTCCATTGTGGCCAACCCATCCCATCATCTGGCACGTGTCACACTTGTTTACCATTTCTCTACAATCCCTATGTAGTTAGGGCCACCATAATCTTGGTTGCAATGTTTTTCTAGCTGTGGTATCTACATGGAAATGGCCTCCTGTAGGACTAGCACATGCCTCCTCAATTATGTTATCCCTCCCATTGTCTAAGACATCTCTTTATTACATCATCTAGTCCTAATTTATATAGATATCCATTTATTAGTGTAAAGGGAGCAACTTTCATGGAAAGTGTTTTTTACTTTTTCTCTGGCAATCTATCAGGTGCCTTTCCTTCTTGCAAAAAATCTACAAATTATGCTAGTTCTCTTAGTGTAGCCTCAAATTTAAACAAGTGAGAATTTGGGAAGTCATCATCTATTCTTGTTGCTTCTTCCCCTATTTCTACTATTGGTAAATGGTATAGCCCTACATTATTTCTGCTAGGTCAAACAATCACCTCAAATTCAAATTCTTGGAATAATAAAAGCCATTTACAAATTCTACCTTGATGAACTGGCTTGTTGACCAAGTATTTTAATGCTTGGTGATCTATATAAAATACAAAAGGGTTGGCCAGCATATAGTGTCTAAATTTCTGTAGGGAAATAATCATCCCAAGTCTTTCTCTTTTAGTAGTCAAAATATTTATTTCTTCCTTAAATAGTTTTCGACTAGCATACACATTTGGGTGATCAATTGATTTGTTTATAGGTTGTGCAAGGAAAAATCCTATTCCAATATTGGATACATCAACATGTACATGGAATTTCATTGACCAATCGGGAAATCTCAAATTTGGAGCTTCAACTAGTTTTCTTTTCAGTAGCTTGAATGACTTATTACAATCTGCACCCCATACAAATTCTACATCTTTTTTGAGCAATTCATCCTTTCAAAATGTAATATATGAGGAGTGTATTATAAATTTTCGATAGTAGCTTGTATGACCCAAAATTATTTTTATTTGTTTAGCATTCACAAGGGGTTTCAGGTCAAGTATCACTTTGATCTTTTCCATGTCAACTTTTATTCTATCTTTCTAGATGACGTGGCCTAACAATATACCAATGGGTGTGGAAAATATACATTTCTTTATATTTCATGAAATATGTATTTGTCGACATCTTTTCAACATAATTTGAAGCCAAAGCATACATAGTTTTCCATGGAATGAGTATATCATGTATCATCAACATTCCATCATCATCATAAAAATACATCATATAAAAAAATTATGAAAAAAAAAACAACGAAATGAAAAGATGTGATCAATTTATGCAAATATTATGAGAAAGAAATCAATCCACTTGTTGGGTTGTTATATTCTTTGCAATGAAACAATAAGCATCTGAATATCTAGTTGAGGTGGATCGACTAGGTGATAAGTCGACCAATGAGTCAATTCGAGTCTATGGTTAAGTTGAAGGTCGAATTGATCAATTGGGGAAGTCGAAGTGATCGACAGAAAGTTAAAAGATCATCTGACACAAGGTCGAGTGGCAACCAACTAAAGATCAATTGGAGGTCGATTGGAAAATCGACTGAAGTCGTCTGTAACATAATCCTGATATTCACGGGATTGCAACCAATCGTCTCCATGGATTTGTAACCATTTTTGGGCACCATGATTTAGGGTTTTGCATGATGTAAAGCCTATAAATAAGGTGTGTTGTAATTGTATTAGATTGATGAATCATTTAAGAAGATGTTGTTGGTCATGTATATTTATGCCAAATTGGTTTTAGGGTTGTTCTTGTGTAAAGCAAGAGAGTATGATGGTGATTGTGTCTTAAGTGTAGATGAAGGTTAGTCATGTAACTCTTTATTCATTGACTGAATAAGGTAACAAGGAGCAAGACACTCAAGGAATGTTGGTTTTCCCAGTTTTTGGATTTCCAAGGTCTTTGTTTCTCATAATTTGGTATCAAAGCGTATATATTTCTCTATGCAAGTCACATAAGAGAAAGGTTGAGTAGATCTTGGATCTGAGCTAAACCTAGGTCCAGTGGGAGTTATAAGTCAAAGATATTTAAATATGTTCTTGAAATAATGGCAAGTAGTTCAAGGATAGAGATCGAAAAATTCAATAGCCAGAATTTAGGGTTTTGCATGATGTAAATCCTATAAATAATTCACGTTGTAATTGTATTAGATTGATGAATCCTTTAAGAGGATGTTGTTGGTCATGTAGATTTATGCCAAACTGGTTTTAGGGTTGTTCTTGTGTAAAGCAAGAGAGTATGATGGTGATTGTGTCTTAGGTGTAGACGAAGGTTAGTCATATAACTCTTTATTCATTGAATGAATAAGACAACAAGGAGAAAGATGCTCAAGGAATGTTGGTTTTCCCAGTTTTTGGATTTCCAGGGTATTTATTTCTCATCATTTGGTATTGTTATCGCACAGTTTATAGCCAAACTGGCGTAACATGAACCTACCCCACCCAATGTCACCACAATGGGGAGGTTGTTTCTATTCAGGGAGGTTAGCCCAGGGGAGACGTCCCCGGTAACCTGGGGTTTTGAAGAGGCCAAAGTATAAAGGTCAAAGTAAAAGTTCTTCCTCATAGGTTACCACCAAGGTCAGATAGTCCGGCTAAACAGCCAATAAAGAAGTGTAGCCCCAATTGAGAACACCTGCTCGGAACAAGACAATAGCAAAAGAATGTATGCAGGCTATAATTCAATGTGTTAGTACTTCATGTAACTATCTGATATCAATATGTAAGCAATTAAAGAAACAGATATCAATGAGGTCAACGTTTATCAATATAGCAGTGGAAAAGTATCAATTCATCAATAACTATTGAGATGATGTAACCAACGATGTATCTAACCAATCTTTTACTCAATAAATGATTTCAACCATCATCCAATTGCTTATCATTAAAAGGTGTTGCGTCAAGATGGAATAACCAAGTGTGACGCCAGCCTAGTTAGGGTTAGCTAGTTAGTTAGGGTTTCAAATTTAAAAGTTTTGAGAGGTTGTTTGAGCACTATCACTTCAACATTGTGTGTCTAAGATCAATGCCTAAGGGTAGATGGATTCAATTAAGGAGAGGACGCAAGGTTGAAGGAATGAAAGGCTAAAGACAAAAGGGAAGGGTTCTAGAGTGTTGCAATGGCAGGGCCCTAGAATCAAAACCCTAGGGGAAAGAGGCTCACTCTGATGTTGCTTAAGCAAGGCCTCGTGCTCTTTCCTCCTTCTTTAGGTCAAACTTGGCAAAACGGCTAGCATAAAAGATAAGAAACAAGAGGATGAGGTGAGGGAAAGTGTTGCAATGGCAAGGCTTTATCACCAAACCCTAGAAGATGGACAGCCCTAGGTGTAGATAACCTAGGCCTGGGACGTCACCTCCTTTTTAACCTTTAAAAAAACACAGCTAGCACAAACGAAAAAAATGAAAAGAGTGTAGCAAAGGCTAGCCTCTTTCTTCCTTCTTCAATGGTTGAATATTTCTCTCTAAGGGGACATGAAACAAGGACCTACTTGTGTGCTTGTCAGCTAGGGTTTTAAAATCAACAAATTTATAAGTAAATGCAAGAATATAGACCTACAACCATTCAATTAAGAAGTTTTGCAAGAAAAACACTTACATATCATGAGGAAAAGCATATGCAAACCCTAGTTGTAAACCTTCCTTCAAGAGAAATAACAAACATGCCAAGAAAATTCTTCCATCAACAAGTGCACCTCCTTTAAAAGACCAAATACCCAAACTAGGGCGCAAAAATCAGACCTCACAAGAGAGTGAGTTGTTGTGTTATTGTCAAATGAGGGAAAAACATCCTCAATATATAGTGTATCATGACCTATAATTAAAATTAGATCATTAAAAATAGTCGACAAGGCTACAAACCAAAAATCATATTGTTTTCACATTAAATGTTTTCTAAGACCCTAAATGAGCAAAATATGAGACGTCAAGCGCTCCTGAGGGAGACGTTAGGCCCTTTTGGGGCTAGTCCAGCATCCAGAAATCAAACGTTAGCCCTTCTTGGGCTCCTCCAAGATGCCACACGTACCAGTTGTCCTGTCAAACTGCCACACGCTCAAGGTGACGTCAAGGCCTCTTGAATGACGTCCTGGTCATCAAAGGGAAACGCTCCATCTTAGAAGGGTCAACCCCGCTGGGTTGGGCTCAGCCAAAGTGTCCTGGATGGAACGTCCTTCTTCTTCTCATGTGCAAGAGCTCAACCAATCATTGTCCTGTCTTTACCCCCGATGGGGTCCCAACAACCATCTAATGGGCTCTTCAGCCCCATGGAGGTCCGAGCTAATCATCTCCCCATGTATACCGGTCCAACTGGTACTTGTCCGTCGGGCATGGTCCTGCACATCAAAAAATTCGCCCTCCATGGGCTCATTAGTCACAGGGATCATAGTAATGTCAATCATGTTTCATCATTAATTTTATCAAATACATGCATAAAACCCTTGATATATCAATCAATATCTCAAAGACATTACAATGACCTACAATACAAAGCCGAAGAAAAAGACAAAATACCCTATTGGGCCAGCATCCATAAGAAAAGGAAAGTCTCTAGAGGGTATCATCCAAGCCATGTAAAACGAGGTGATGTGGTCAAGGGGATGTCCAAACATACGGGTAGAGTGAAAGACAAGGATGCATGATATTATCTGTGGGTGCCTTTGTATAAGGCGAGTTGTACCTATCATGGATGCAATTCTTTCCAAGCCCTTTATTGCCTTTATTCTTTTCTTTTCTTTATTTGCTTTCTTCTTTTTATTTCAAGGACTAACTAGAGGACACTGCCTTGGCGTGGTGACCAGAGCTGACAGTGTTACCCATAAGCACTTTCACAGAGATGACAAGGCTAGCTCGTGATGAGACCCCCTTTCCCTTGGCCATGCAACCAAAGGTCACTGCCCTAGCGTGGTAACCAGATAACGGCAATCTCATACTGCTAGGTACCCATGAACATAATAGGTTGGCTCGTGATGAGACCCCCTATCCTCTTAGTTAGGTCTTATTTTTGTTATTTTTCTTCGGGTCCTTCTTCTTTCTTACTGAGAGGCTTTTTATTGCCTTCTCAGGGATCCCTGCGCGAGGCATGTCTAGGTTTCATTTTTTATGGATTTTATCTTTTACCAGTTGCTTTTACCTTCTGGGCCTTTAGCCCCTTCTTCCCACGAGATAAGGTGCAACCCCACAAACAGATCATCATAATGCCCAAAATAGGGGAATGGGACAGATGAGTGGGAGATAAGATGTAAAAGTGATGATATGATGGGAGCGGACGATGGCTCTTCATAAATCCCCCTGGTGGCTAGGACACTATGTTAATCCCCCCAACCATGGTCAAGCGGGTCAATGTAAGATCCAATCAGTTGTCAGAAATAAAAGGAGTAAGATGCATATATCTAAAGGTTATAATGATCAAAAATGACACATACCATGATACCTTGACCAATTACCTCATGGAGCAAGATTCTTCTCCAATACAAGTCCAAGCCAAAGGTGATGGATGTTGTTGCTGCTGACAAGACAAGTCTGATGAAAGAGAAGAAAGATGGGCCCTCCAGGGCCATGATCAGGTCAATCCTACTCTTGGTACTCCATGTCTAGGACCTATGGGCCTCGAGACATGATCTCCTAGTTATCCCTGGAAATCGGGGATACCAGGTATCAGAGTGTATCTATTTCTCTATGCAAGTCGCATCAGAGCAAGGTTGAGTAGATCTTAGATCTGAGCTAAACCTAGGTTCAGTGGGAGTTGTAAGTAAGAGATATTTAAAGATGTTCTTGAAAGAATGGAAAGTAGTTCAAGGATAGAGATCGAAAAATTCAATGGCTAGAATTTTGAGCTTTGGATGCTTAAGATTGAAGATCTCCTTGTAGATCGAGAGTAGTGGGAAGTGGTATGACCAGGAACCATTCTAACGGGTATTTTGAGGGAAGAATGGGAGAAAATTGAAATAAGGGCAAGGAGTACGATTTGACTCTATATTGGAGATTTGGTATTGTTGACTGTCTCGAGTGAAGACTTTGTGAAGAAATTGTGTGAGAAGTTGGGAAGCCTGTACCAGTTGAAATCCTTGGAAAATAAGTTGTTCCTTCGGAAGAAGTTGTATCTTTTGAGGATGAGTGATGGGAGCTTAGTAAAAGAGCATCTAAATGCATTCAATACTATAATAAGTCAGTTATTGTCTGTGGATATTCAAATCATTGAGGAGGAGAAATGTATTAGCCTACTGTGTTCTTTTCCATACTCCTGGGATGGATTAGTCGTGGCTATAGGGAGTAATTTGACCACACTAGTGCTAGAATACATGGTTGCATCTCTACTGTCAGAAAAAATGAGACGAAAAAACATGGAAGGATCGATCAAAGATGCCTTGATGGTGAGAGGTTGACCGATCAACAGAGATAAAGGAAAATTCTCCGATAGAAACTCTAAGTCAAAGGGTATATCTAAATCCTTGGCTCATTCGATGATAAGATGTTGGAAATTTGGTAGAGTTGGGAATTACAAGAGAGATAAAAGTCGAAGGCGACATAATTCAATACATGATCCAATGAGAAGAATTTGATTGAGAGAAAGACTAATCCGGATAAAGGAGGCAATGTGTATCTAGTGTCGACTAGTACATCTGGATCAGGATGTTTGGTTGATCGACTCAGGAGAATCCTTTCATATGACACCTCACAGAGAATGGTCCTATGAATATGAGAGATATGAATGGGGGGACGTGTTCTTGGGGGATGACTCGATAACCAAAATTGTTGGATGGAAAAGATTCTGACTGATACTACAAGATGGGAGGAGTTGAACCCTTCCAGTTGTGTTACATATTCCAGGCTTGGCAAGAAATATGTGCAAAATGGTCAGGGGTGTGTTGGTCTTAGTGAAAGGATTTTGAAATGGAACAATATATAAGTTGTTAGAGAATGACAACTCGACTAGATGCAACAACATTGTTGTTCCTGAAGTCAACTCGACTCGACTTAACTCAGGTTGAGTCGATACAAACCGAATCAATTGTTCTTTGTCAAGTCAACCCAACCATGTTATGGAACTATAGGATGGGACACATTAGCTAAAAGGGACTTCAAGCTATGCACAACAAAGATATGGTCAAAGATTTTTCAAATTGTAATCTGCAAGTCAATTTTTGTGAACATTGCATATCTGGGAAACAAAATTGGGTTAGCTTCCCATATAGAGCGACAAGGGAAAAAGGGATTATGGAATTGATAGATAGTTATGTGTTTGGGATTGTACCAATCCCTTCACTTGGTAGATCCTTGTATTGTGTTTCCTTCATAGATGATTTTTCCAGGAAGACATGGGAATATTTCCCGAGGAAGAAATTAGATGTTTTTGAGAAATTAAAAGAGTTTAATTCTCTTATCAAAAACCAAACATATAAGATGATCAAATGTTGAGAAATGAAAATGTTGGTGAATTATGTCGAAAGGAATTTGAGCAGTTCTACAAGAAGTGTGGAATAGTATGCCAAAATAAGACACCATATACCCCACAAAAAAATGGAGTTGTTGAGAGAATGAATTGGACATCGATGGACAAGGAAAGGAGCATGTTCAATGGTGTAGGGCTCACAAAAGAATTTTGGGCAGAGGTAATCGACACTAAAAAATATTTGGTAAATAGGTCTCCTTCATTAGCGTTAGTCGACTTGACTCCACATGAGGTATGGTTTGGTAAGAAGCCTTTGCTTTCACATCTCGAAGTATTTGGTTGTGATGCAATTGTGTATGTTCCCAAGGAAAAGAGGAACAAGCTGGACAAGAAGGAAGTCAAGCGTATTTCATTGGGTACAAGGATGGAATGAAAGGATATAAAGCATGGGATCCTGCATTGAGGAAAACAATGTACATTCGAGATGTGGTCTTTAGGGAATTCGATGGAACTTCTAAGTATGAAGAGGTTCAGACAGAGACAGAACCAGAGAATTTGGTGTTTATACTGAGGAACGAAGAAGATGATTCAACTAAGTCGACTAAATTAGATGAAGAGGTGGAACAAATGACTATGATTGTAAGGAGATCTGAATGAGTAAGAAAACCAGCTGAAAGGTATAATCCACCATTTTGTCGCCTTTATACACACTTTGGTAACGTGGAAGAAATATTCAATCCACTCAATGTGTCCTTGGGGTAAATTCTTGAGTCAAGGTCTTGTCACCTGATCCTCAACTCCTTCATCTAGGTCAACTCCTAGTGAAGCCAAGGGGAGTAGTCCCTAACAAAAATATTATGGATTAAAAGCTAATCTAAGTACAAAATAGTAAATATAGGAGTTATTGCAAATAAAGACAAATATATTGAAGCAAAGTTTACACTAGCATAATATGAAATTCATTCATTCATAAGATAAATCTTGATGAAAGAGATATCCAATATAGAAAATACTTTCACAAGATACAATAAAGGATACAAATTATCTACAAGTAATCAACCACAATGTTATTAGACAATCATAAATACCATGAATGAAAATAAATTATTGCACATGAAGCAGAGATATGTAAATAAAGAGACCAGTGCCTTAATGAGATCGTGGGCTGCTGAATGAAATGCTTGCTTTGTGAAAATGCCTTTGAAAATTTTAGAGTTATGTTAATGAGATAAATTTTATTATGCTTGAAACCAAAAGTGCTTGAGAAACAACTAACTAATGTGTGGCCTCTCCAGATGTTATCTCTTAGTTTGGAAATATGCGGAGAACTTGTCGAAACCCCAAAGGCTTCACCAACAAGTTCAATGAAGGTGTCGAAGGTCCAACACGGGGAGAACCTAGATCTCAAAGTTCCCGCATGACTTCACACACTCCCTTAATTTGGTTTCCCTCACATTGAGATAACATCCTTTGATATTTCCCTAGTTAATCTACTCCACACTGACTAGCCCGATGTGTATGCAACATACTCCCAGAGGATCGAGGCAAGCTTGCAACTAGGAGGGTCAGGAGAAAGCACCGAGAGCTCAGGGGAAGGTTTATTTTAAACAGAAAATAAAATATTGAAAAGTAAATGTTTTCTAATTACTAAATTCCTCACTAACCATCCTCTTGCGAGGAGCTGAGGGGACAGGTTTATTTTCCAACTTGAAATTGCATAAATGAAAATGAAAGATTGCAAAAAGGAAACTAAGCTATGTGTTGTTGTGATTAAGATAGATCGATTTTACTTTTCCTTTTAGTTTATCTTAAGATAGAATGAGATCATTAAAGTAAAGAAATAAAAGACAACAATCGCACACAACCACACCAATCCCCCAAAGGGGGGAGGAAGAAATTGGGCACTATGAGGCCTGCTTTTATTGCTTCCTATTACAATGAGAATCTTTGTTCTCTTTTTCTTCTTTTTTAGAACTTTTTGGATCCTTATAGAATTGATCGAAAACAAAAGCAAAGGTTTACAAAGGGCTCTTTGAGGGTCTTGGTCTTCAAGGGTTCAATCCTGGGTTGAGTTTTCTTCGGTTTAGCCCCAAATTCGCTAGAGTTTCCCCTTGTTTTATCATGGACCTACTAAAAACCAACAAAGAAAATTATTAGAATATGTTCAAAATCACTTTAAGAAAACAAAATGAAAAGGGGAAAACTTAATCCAAAAAATTCTGAATTTTTCTTATGCAAAAATAAATAAAAATTAGGGTTTTTTGACAACTTAATGAGACTAAACTAAAAAAAAAATAGTTTTTTATGTTTGTTGTCCTAAAACAACAAGCATAAAATCCTAAACAAAAAGATATAACATTGAAAACTAAATGAATTTTCTACCTTAAGATCTTAAATAAAACTTGCAGAAAATTGCATAAAAAACTACTTAGATCTAATTTTTAAAATGTGAAAGAATTGAAACTAGATCCAAGTCCTATTCATGAAACAATAGGGACCAAATTCAACTTTAAATCAAACCTAGATCTTTGATAATGTGCAAGAAGGTAATCAAAAGAAAAGAGAGAGAATAATTTTTATGATTTAGAGCCTTTGCTTGAGCTCGGAACTCCTTTGGGCTATGGGGTCCCTTTGATGTGAGGAAGAGGGAAAGATGTATTATTTAACTTCTTGGACAAATAATAGATGCAAACCATCTCTCCTAATTTTCCAAGGTTTAGATCGTGCATGCTTAAAAAAAAAATTGCAAATATCTGTTAAGATTTGGTGTTACCTACACAAGAAACTCAATTTGCATGTTAGTTTAAACAAAAAAGACATGTGCAATATAAACTTCAAATATAAATAAGCAAAAGGATTAGTGGGTGAGTGAGGATAAGTGGAGGAATGAGTGGACACAACTCCAGGTGAGGGAGACTCTTAACTAGTTCAAAATACATGTGTGAAATGGTGGAATGCCACTTGTGAAAGGTAGGGGAGGAGGGATGAGTCTCCCTCTTGGGATTGATGCCATCCTCCCTAAATCCACCAACTAGCTCAAGGGAATCTGAGTGGGAGCATTGGTATCTCCACCCTTGCCAACTCACCTAACTAACTTGCCTCACTTTAGAGATAACCCGTCCTCTTAGTCTTGGACTCCAGACAAAGGAGTCTTGGATCAGGTGACAACACCTTGAATCGAGACTTGCCCCCAAGGACACACTGAGTGGATTGAATATTTCTTCCATGTTAAAAAAGTGTGTATAAAGGAAACAACACACCTGATTTACATTGTGCATTTGTGTTATTTTTCACTGACAAGGAGCCCAAGTCGGTAAGGGAGGCAGTCAACTCGACAAAGGGTAAACTCTAGAAGGATGTCATGGTCGAAGAAATGGAATCCTTGTAATATGCCATGGGATTTGGTTGAATTACCTAATGGAAGAAAAATCGTCAGTAGCAAGTGGGTATTCAAGAAAGAATTGAATGCAACAGGACAAGTTGAGAAATTCAAAGCTCGACTAGTAGTGAAAGGGTATTCCCAAGTCAAGGGAGTCGACTTCGGTGAGATTTTTTCCTTTGTTGTAAAATTAAATTTCATTAGAGTACTAATGTATTTGGGTACAACATTTGATCTCGATATAGAGAAAATGGATGTGAAGACAATGTTCCTACATGGGGACTTGGAAGAGGAAATCTGCATGAAACAACCTAAAGGATTTGTAGTAAAGGGAAATAAAGAGCTAGTGTGTGAATTGAAAAGATCCATTTATGATCTAAAACAATCACAAGGATGTGGTACCAAAAGTTTGATACCTACATCCTTAGTTTGGTATTTGTGAGAAGCAAGGTTGTTCATTGTGTATATTCTAAGAAAGAAGGCAGACGTTTCATGTATGTAGCTTTTAATGTTGACAACGTGTTGTTGTTTGGAAACAACATGGACGCAATACAAGAGGTGAAAAAGTAGTTGTCCTCTAAGTTCGACATGAAGGATCTCAGCGTAGAGAACTTCATTATGGGAATGGAGATCAAGAGAGATCAGGTAGTTAGAAAGATCTAATTGAATCAGAGGAAGTACATTGAAACAGTTTTGAATCATTTCAACATGTAGGATTTCAAACCAGTGAAGGGGCCAATTCTTGTGGGAGAAAAATCAACCATTGAATAGTGTCCAAAAACATAGAAAGAAACAGAGGACATGGCACGTGTTCCCTATGCTAGTGTTGTTGGTAGTATGATGTATGTGATGGTATGCACTCAACTAGATATTGCTCATGCATTGGGATTGTTGAGAAGATACATGTCGACACTTGAGAAAGAGCACTGGATAATTCTCAAGAGAGTGTTCAGGTATTTGTGTGGCACAAAATATTATGTTATATGTTACCAAGGGAATCCTGACATTGACAGTGAAGTAAATGTAGATGGTTATGTCAACGTCGACTGGGATAGAGATATGGATTGACAAAGGTCAATCAGTGAATATGTGTTCAAGATTTTTAGTGGAGCAATTAGTTGTATGAGTAAGTGACATGTGGTTGTATCCTTGGCTAAACTAGAAGTTGAATACATGGCAACCACTCATGGGATTGTAGCCAATCGTTTGCATGGATCTGTAACCATTTTTGGGTGCCATAATTTATGGTTTTGCATATTGTAAAGCCTATAAATAAGGCACTTTGTAATTGTATTAGATTGATGAATCTTTTAAGAATATGTCGTTGGTCATGTAGATGTACACCAAATTGGTTGTAGGGTTGTTCTTGTGTAAAGAAAAATAGTATGGTGGTGATTTTGTATTAGGTGTAGACCAAGGTTAGTCATGTAACTCTTTCTTCATTGAATGAATAAGACAACAAGGAGCAATATGCTCAAGGAATGTTGGTTTTCCCAGTTTTGGATTTTCAGGGTAAGATCTTTGTGTACTATGTGTTT
>SNQJ01S0001484.1:59379-73747 GCA_010110895.2 Picea sitchensis | reverse complement strand
TAGGCCTATACAAGAAATTGTCCCAATATCCTTCCTAACTTCATAAAGGAATTTCGACCACCTAATCTTTACAACAAAAACGGACAAAGTTTTGTTCCTCATACATTCTCGACTTTTTTCTTTTTATTTAGATCCAACTATGAAGCTTAAATATCATCTATAACATATGTTCACAAAATCATAATCAACCAGGAGCAAACAATAAAAGCAAACAATGATTGTGGGTATCGAACTTCCATGCTCGAGAGTAGAATTCCTTCATTGTGAACCATGAGAGGTTGATCTCCACATGCATAAACTCAAATTTAAGAGGTTTCTCCTCCACTTTTGAATGTGAACATGTATCTAATGTAACATTATAATTGTTAAGAGAAGATCAATTATTTGTATCATTGAGATTAAAATTTTATGGAATAAATTTTGTATTTGTAACATTAAGAATATACGTTATACGGGTAAAAGTAGAGTACAAACATTACAAGGATAAAAGTAAAGTATTACAAGGATAAAAGTAAAATATAAGTAAAAAAATATTTGTGTTAGAATTTGCATTAAATTCATTGTCAATGTTTGTTTTATATCCAAAGTTTACATATTGATGTTGTTTTCTTACTGTAATATGAGTAACCATGATTTATTCAAATTTGTCAAGGTTACTTAGTCCTAATACCTCAAATGAAGTTTGTCAATAAAAAAGTTTGAGAGATTTTATACGGTAATTTAAAAAATATATTATAATATGTGATAATATTAATAGTTGATTGAGTGTAGCTTGAGTGATTGATAGCAAAGTTTTTATCCTCCTTTGCTTGGGTTCAAATTCCACTTTTCGACATGTTTTGAGCTAATTGTTGACTCTTTACTTGGCCTTGAGTTCTAAAGAATCCAATTTATTGTAGGTATCATCCTCAAAATGCGGGAAAATGCCTGGGAAAATGCATGACATAGAAATATAAAAATAAAAAATAAAATTACACTCAAATGCGAGGAGGGAATTTTATATCATCCTATACATTGTAGCATTTATTTGATGAGTTAAATAGAATTAAAATTTCTTTTAACTATATCTCCTTTCAACATGTATACAAGGAGAAAAAACAAATTGTTGATGGCCTCTCAAAGATAGGGATTCAAATAAATTTTGGTCTTTGGTTAGTCAATAGGAAGGGGTGGATCAGTAATGAGTATTACCACCCTCCTTTTCCTGAGCAAATGCAATTTTGTTTGCAAATTGCTAGAAATAATTTATAATATTGTCCAAATACTCTTTGAATTTCTAAATATATGTTTATATTCTTAATGTATTACTATAGATTATTAAAATTTGTTTTTTAATTACGATTGTAACTATAACTTTTATGTTTAATGATTCTAAATAAGTTCTATGAATCACTATTTTATATTTTTTTATGTTGAAAAAGATTAAATATGTTTAAAGTTGAAAAAAAATTATTTTTATTTTTTAAATAAAACTAATATACTTATAATGTAATTTTATTTTTTAATAATATTATAATTTTTTAATAATTAAAATATTTCAAACAACATTTTTTTAAATTAATAATAACTTCTCATCAAACTGAAAATGTTAAATAATAACAACATTTTATTTTTTAATAATAACTTCTCATCAAACTGAAAATGTTAAACTTCATTTCCTTTTAAGCTTTGACCGAAAATGGTAAACTTCATTTCCTTTTAAACTTTGACCCCTCTTTCACAAAAGCCACACCAAGATAACCAACTTCTCAATAAACTCAAATTCAAATGATTGTGAATTAAACTTCCTTATTTTCCTCTCATTTTACATTTTGCCCTTAAGTTTTTGAAAATCTTGTCTAATGTTATTTCAAGGTAAAACCTTGTCTAATATAATTTTAAAGTGTTTCTAAAAATGCTTTGACGTAAAGATGTCTAATATTATTTTAAGTGTTTCTACAAATGCTTTAAAAATTAAAGTCCATCAAACTACGAACTTTTAAAATAATGGCATGATATCTTATAATTTGAGGTGTTTCTAAAAATGCTTTAAGGTAAAGATGTTTAATATTATTTTAAGTGTTCCCAGGATGGGGTGACACGCGCCCATCAGCAAACACGTGGATGACCGTCGGGACATCCATTTATGGCATCAACCGGCGAGCGCCCTCCGAGCACTAATTAGCCCATGGCTTGCACCAGCCACTTCCAATCGACGAGCCCTCTCGCACGAGGGAAGTGTACCAGGCGGCAGTGCACTTACTATCCAGCCTTAATGGCCTCGGCAGTCATGATCGTTTGGTGCGTCATCGCAAGGATGAATAGGAGCGAGGTGTATCGGACCATTGCAGTGTTCATTCCGTTTGCTCTCAATTTCCGACCTCCGTTGCAGCCAGGAAGCGAAGAGGCCAAACAGATAGGAGCTCGAACCATGCCCAAGCTCCGGGGGAAATCCCGCAGAGGGGCAGCCTGGTACAGGGTTGAGTCTCGACGCAAGCGAATTCATAATTTCGAACGAGCATTGGCTTTGGCTACCACCCGACGCAAGCAAAGAACTTGGGTGCCACCCATGGCAATTATAGAAGAAATCAGCTTGGAGGAGGCCTCGCAGCACCCCCCCTCACGCGACTGTGCAGAAGTAACAAGGCCACCACCCGGAGATACCCTGTGGAACCTCAACGTTGCCACCGAGGAGGACCTCTTCCCGCCCTGCATTGTGGAGGAGGAAGTCCCTCCCGCCGACACCACAGGGACGGGAGAGCGAGCAGGAATGTCAACCAGAGAAGCGGGGGACTCCAGCACACGGACGTGCAACGACAATGACCAGCCTCCAGCCACGGATCTTCGGTATCTCCCACTCATCTTTGAGCTCCGGAATCTGATGGAAGACCAAGCTTTCCGCCTAGCCAGGATGGACCAACGGATGGACATGCTTTTTGCAGCTTATTCCAAGAGCTCTCCAAAGCGACAGTGCCCGACGTGCGCTCAGGCATACTCGCTCCCGGCAGGCTGGCGTCAGAGGAGGAACGAGGCTCCTGGTTAGAATGTCTATGCTGCTCCTGGTTAGAATGTCTATGCTGTCTAGTTTAGTTAGAATGTTCAGTTACTTTTTGGCTTGCTATGGCCTCTGTTTTAAAACTCTTTAGCTTTTTAGCCCTGGTTTCCCTCGGGCGGGGCACCCACTTGTATAACTTCAAAACAAGACTGCACCTGGCACAGAACGCCCAGCTGTCCTGGTTTCCTGCTCAGGCAGGACAGCTGGCGGCAACTATGGACACTGTAATTTCCTTTTTGCTAATATAACAAGTACTACCCTTTTTTATTTAAAAAAAAAAAAAAAAGAGTATTTTAAGTGTTTCTAAAGATGCTTTAAAAATTAAAGTCCATCAAACTACGAACTTTTAAAATAATGGCATGTCATCAAACAAATAAATTTGAATTGATATTTTATAATTTGAGATGAGAAATGGAAATTAGTCAACCAAGTAAATCACTTCTAATGTATTAGTATACTTCTTGTGTGTCAAACATAAAAAAAAATTAGGCAATGAACGAACTCCCATAAAAAAGATTTAATGGCAATGAATGAACTCCCATAAATATGTTGTACAACATACAACTTTATGTATTATACATGTATTAATATGTTGAAGTGGTATATAATTTTGTTATAAAAATAAATAAAAAGTACGCATTAAAAAAGAATGAGAAGTAATAGAAAAAATATTAAAAATATATAGGAAACTTTAAAAATGTTAATATTAACACATTTTTATTAAACAATATCATTTGTAATTAAGTAATTATAATAGGTTATAGTTATGTTGCAAAAGAGGATAGGATTTTAAACGTATGACCATCAATGGGTTGAATAACCATAATATAGGTATCTTNGGGAGAGTGTGCGCACGTTCTCGCCAATCGAGCTATCCCTCGTGACTTAATAATATAGGTATCTTACAATGGAAGAAATCACAAAAAAGAACGAGGTGGTTTGGTAAAGGCAATGATCCCCTTAATAAATGGCATCGACCCTCATTACAAGGACATAATATGTTTATAACCATCTTGTAACCACAACAAGTTGTAACAAAATGAGGGTGACTCCTTAACCGGGGTATCCCATCAGAAGAGGTTTGTAGCCTATGATGCGTTAGGACCTTGGGTGGATGGTTGAAAATCCATTAATAACTCATAGAACCTATACACATGTCATCAAGGTAAGACACAATCCCACAGGTACCACATAAAGTTACACACATGTCATCAAGGTAAGACACAATCCCACAGGTAATATATAAACCAATGAGGCAATGAACATGAATGTGGAGGATAAACAAGAAGAACAATGGGGGCACCCCTCAACAATCCCCACAATTTTTTAATAAAGTCATTTGAGCTCAAGGAAAAATAAATATAGTTCTTGGTAAATAATAGAACTTAGCAAAAAATGAACATATTAAAATAAGGGCCATGTGGTGTCAATCTCTATCATTTGTTAGTCCCTTCCCTAGTAACTAGGGTCAACACTTTGTAGGGTTATTTTTCCTATATTGAAGTAATGAGCCAAAAGAAATCCCTTATCCCCTTATAGTTATTGCTTCACAAATTTTTTTTGCAATTTTTATTAATTTTTTTAATTGTGAAATTTTGATTTCCTTGCATTTTGATTGGGTAGGGTTTGGGGATGGAACTAATTAGGTGCCTAAGGTGGTGGCATGGGGTTGCAAGGAAAAATATAAAAGTTAGCTTATTTATGTTNCAATTTTTATTAATTTTTTTAATTGTGAAATTTTGATTTCCTTGCATTTTGATTGGGTAGGGTTTGGGGATGGAACTAATTAGGTGCCTAAGGTGGTGGCATGGGGTTGCAAGGAAAAATATAAAAGTTAGCTTATTTATGTTAGTTGTTCATGTGTCCCTTCTCTTATCCTAATGATTGTGGTGGGAGTGAATTCACCTTCATGGAATAGGGGTTGGAATTCATTTTTGTGCCCTTTCCTATGTGTTTTAATATGTTACCTTGATTCTAAGCCTTTGTGTTGATTGCCTTGGGAGTTTTGTCATAGTTCCTTGGCTGCAATTCTACACAATTTGTCATTGTTTACAATTCCAACATATCCATCTCACAAACAACTCCCAAAAATTCGTTGAATTTTATTGTTACCAGTGCAGAACCAACTTTGATGGAAGTCTTGTTTCCATCATTCAGGCATCATTGTTTCTCTTGTTTGAAAGAGGAGCAATCTACTTTATTTTAATTGGTGACAGAGGGTCGATGTTGCTATGTAGAACACGGAGCAAGACTTAATATGGCCTTGAATTTTGAGTGGGTTGGGAAATTGATGGAAGAATAGGAAATACTTGCTACTTAATGGTGGAAGGATACTCAAAATGCTTAGTGTTTGTTGTTTTCATTGCCATTGTGTGTATCTCCAACCATGGCACCCTTCTATGACATGTGGTGTTGGAGAAAACTTTGTGTGTATATATCCTTATTATTAATATTTCTTCACTCCTCCAGCCTTATATTGGTTGTTTTTTTATGATGGTGAGTGAACCCATTAGTGACCCTTTTCATGTTTTATCAATGTTTGGGTTCTTATATTATTCTTGTCATTGCAAGGTTTAAGGGCCCTATGAATTCAATTTTTTAATCTTCTTGAAGTTTTAGGGTTTGGGTAAATGTTTGAATTGTAGTTATTCATGTCTCTTGGTTCTATGCCTCTGATTAATAATGCAGGAAAAAATCCCAAATTAAGGGAAAATAACACACATGGGATCCTTAACAATGATTCTATGCCTCTAAGCTCCATGGGAATAGATGGGTTGAACAAGAGAATGATTATGTGAATTCCACACAAGTGATGATGCCAACAAGGCTCAATAATAAGTTGCTTGGAGTTGTTTCTAGCAATAATAACTCTTAGAACCATAAAATCATGCCAAATTATTCTATGACTACCTTTAATTTGGCTCCCATCAGTACATGATTGAATTCATAAGAGATTGTCAATAGACCAACAAAATCATTATAGAAGAAGCTTGATATATTCTCTAGAAGATGGGTTCTTGATGATATTGGGACACTTTGCCTCATAGGTTCTTGGCCACATATAGATGATTCACTTAATTATTTTCTCAATAGAAGGCCTAAAAATGGCTATGAGAAGTGGAGATGGTAGCCAAATGATTATAACATGCCAAAGTGAGGCATTTGTACCATACATGTAATAATATATGTATAGGGTGTTTGGTTTCTATGGTGATCTAAACTACAAAATATTTGATTTCTATGGTAATTTGACTAGTAGAGAATTTTTGGTTTCTGTGGTGATTTGTGCATGGATATTTTAATCAAAACAAGTGATTTGTACATGGATATTCTGATCAAAATAGTTGATATGTGCGCGGATATCCTATTCAAAACAATGTATTTCTCTATGGGTTCATTGACTTAGATGGAATCGATATTTTTTTTTAACTTGATATTTATATTATTCAAAGGATACATCCATTCATGCTAAGCCAAAATTACATTAAAAAGGCCTTTCCCTACCTACTCATGCAATTAGGCCAAGTATTTTACTAAATGAGTTTTTTTTTAAATTGAATGCAACAAATATGTTGGAGCTACCGCAAGGAAAAAATATGGCATTTGTACGAGCTTCATTGGATAGAAATATATCATAATGCCCAATTTACATTCTTCAACATCATTATCATGTCATTTTCATCTGCTTACACACTCAAATTGATTTATGCCAAAAACATCATAAACCAACATTAAACACCATAATTAAGCATAAAAAACATTCATACATAATAATGATTGCATCTTCACTTTTGTAGAATCTCAGTAGACATCCATCTTGTTCCTTGTAGGATCTCATTATATGTACATATATTTCCTTATAGAATCTCAAACATGGCTTCTCCCAATACTATGCATATTAATCTTATTAATAAAGAAACACAACAACATGAGCGGTAAGATTCCTTTTGTTCATTACACAATTTTTTCACCCTTAACAATAGTTGCTAGTGTCACATACAATAGTTTCTAGTGTCACATGGACTATGTTTTTTATATGCTTCATGTTCATTGTATCAAATAAAATAAAATAAATAAGGTATATTAAAGGAAATAAAAACTAACACCGATGTACACTACTTCCAAAAGCACAAACATTATTCCTTGCAATAGTGATTTTTGTAGTAGTTGTTGTCGAATAAACAACTACCATAACACACTTACAATTATCCAAAGAACCTTTTTTAATTCACTCTCGTTTTCCATTATTATTGCTTCAATTTTCTACAATGGAATTTTTCTCCTAATAACACTATCACGCTCATCACAAATTCTCTATTTTTTCATAGTTGTAGTTAATAAAACATAGACTCCTCTAACGTCTTTCTCAATATTGATGGTGACATAGAAAAATAGGTGCCATTTTTCCTTCTATTCAAACAATACTTTAAATTCCTTGCATTTTGTTTCGCTAGAAACGTTATTGTTGCTTTAGTTCCCTGCATTTTGATTTACAGTGAATGATTAAATTCCTTGCATTTTGTTTCACTAGAAACATTATTGTTGCTTTAGTTCCCTGCATTTTGTTTTACAGTGAATGTTGTTGATGCTCATATATCTTACCTACATTGTATGATGATTCTAACCAAATACATATTTTCAAACTCAACTCCAAAGACATTGGAATGCCATCTTCTATCGATGAACTTTGAACATGTAGGCTAGCCAATATTTTTTAGGCCAATTTCATGTTTTTGTATGGCCTTGATTGTATTAAGAATATGAATTTTCCTTCCAGAAAAAAGTTGGCACATGCTACCATGTTGGTAAACATGGACAGCTAACAACAATTTGAATGTTGGTAACATTCTCATATCATTTTTTTACGCGACGAGCGCTCTGAGGTCGCCTAGGGTTAAGATTTTCTGCTGCAGCCATGGCCGCCTCCGGAGGAGGGGATCCTTCGCCCCCTCCTTCTACAACTAAGTCCTTCTGCAAGCTTTTGGCCGCCTAAGGCAAGAATCTCCCCCCAGTCGCTCCCCCAAGCTTCATTAAGAAGCTCGATTTGATTCTAGAGATTGATCTTCCCCCCGACCATCCTATGTGTGTAGCAGTCTCCCTGTCAGATCGTGAACTGGTAGGACAATTTATGGGGCTTTGGCCTTCATCCAGATCTACAGACAACAGGATCCAAAGAAACTGGCGCCTACTGATCCAGAACAGTGTAACCTGCTATGAGGTGGGAAGAGGTTTCTTTATCTTCAAACTCATCTCACAAGAAGATCGAGATCTCATCTTCAGAAATGAACCATATTTCATGGGAACTCAAGGGCTCTACTTGAACCACTGGATGCCAAGCTTTGATCCAGCGGTGGAAGTACCCAAGGACGTCTCGGTTTGGGTAAGACTTCCAAATCTCCCAATCCATTGTTGGAATCCCACTTCACTCCAGGCAATCAGAAATGGACTCGGTCAATATATTAACAGGACATATCCCAAGGACCAATACTCATGTGCGCGCATATGCGTGGAAGTGGATCTAGAGGTAGGCCTCCCAGAGGAAATCAAGTTAAAGGTTGGAGACTAGCAGCATTACCAGAAGCTTGATTATGAACAACTTTCGTTCAAATGCAGGGGCTGTCACAAATACAGCCACTTTCAATGAAACTTCCCTAAAGACCCAAACAAGGACAAAGACAATGGAGAAGGATGGCAACAGCCTAGAAGAGGAAGAGCCTCAACCAAGGCAAAAGGCCCAAGAAACGAAAAGACAAAACCTACACTATCCAAGGAGCAAGGAAACCAGCGAGAGATAGCGACAACTTTTAGGGGTAGGGCGCAGGATCCAGAACATATAAAGAAAACAACGGGTGAGGCTCCTCGGGAATTACCAACAGCTGAAGCGGAGCAAGGGAAGTCAACACCATAAGCCAAAGAGGAGCCAATGCCAGAAAGGGAGAAAGAGAAAGGACAAACTGCGAAGGGAACGAACATAGAGCCAAAAGTGGAGGAAGGTGAGGTATCCTCAGATAGTAATAGTGAGGGAGAAAGTGACACCATTATCACCCCAATAAAAACAGGCAAAGGTAGGAAATCCAAGAAAGAAGAAAGAGAAAAGGAGACCTATAAAGACATCTTGAGTGGATCTCAACCAACAATCAGACAACTAATCAATGTCAGGCAAACAAGGAAACACTCCAGGGGCCCCCAAGGAGCCCAAATCTCCCCCCCAGGTAAATCATGAGACTAACTTCCTGGAATTGCAGGGGTTTCGACAGTAGAATAAAGGAAGAGGCGCTTAAAGATATCATCAGAACTTCAAAATCCGAGATCCTTCTAATCCAGGAAACCAAGATGGAAGAACAAGACTTCCTCAACACAACAAAAGCACTTTGGAAAACAAGCAAAGGAATAGCAGAAAGCGCAAGAGGATCCTCGGGAGGTATAGGCACTCTATAGAATCCTACGAAATATGATCTCATTAAATATGAAACATGAAAGCATTGGATCTATACCAACCTTCTTCACAAAGAAGTGGTCCAACAGGTAAGTCTCTTCAATCTCTTTGTGCCTATCCTCTTGGAGGAAAAAAGAATTTGTTGGGATACTCTAAAAGATTACCTGCTTAGAAATGAGCTGGAAAATATCATTATTGGGGGGGATCTCAATGTGACCCTTGCATCGACCGAGAAAAAAGGTGGCTCCATTGTGCAAGACCCAGCAAGGGAATGGGTAGAAGATATCATGTCAAATTGGGAGCTAGAGGATGTCAAACCAACTAAAGGAAAATACACATGGTCTAATAAGAGGGTAGGACCAGGGCACATTGCGGCTAGACTAGACAGGTTCTTAGTTCATAACACCTTTATGCTTATGGGCCTCACCCCTTCCTCCTCCATCCTCCCACATAGTGTGTCAGACCACAAACCAATCATGTTGGACATTTCATATGACAAGAAACTCAAGCCAATCCCTTTTAGATTTAGCCCAGCCTGGCTCCAAGATGAAAGCTTCGAGGCTTTGGTTACCAAAATCTGGAATGAAACAGTAAGAGGTTCTGCCTTTTTTGTTTGGGAAGAAAAACTCAGAAGATTAAAGGTAGCGCTAAAGTCTTGGGCCAAAACCCTTTCAAACCCTATTTTAACTCGCCAAGAAGCCCAAAAATAGCTTGAAAAACACCAGCTGGATATGGAAAATCAAGAAATCACCAAGAAACTTTGCATCAAGAAGCTCAGCTCCAAAGGAATTGGCATCAAACCTGTAGAGAGGAGGAAAAGCACTGGCAACAAAAATCCAAGAGCCTCTATTTGGAAGTAGGGGATAAAAACACGGGATTCTTCCACAAACAAGCTGAATCTTGAAAGCAGTTCAAGAATGTCACGGAAATCCAGGTCCAAAATAAGACAATAACAGATTTTGAAGGCATAAAAGCAGCTGCGACAGAAACCTTTGAATCTCTTTATACAGAAACTCAAAGATCTTCTATAGATCCCAAAGTCCACCCTCTCTCTAGTCCCGACCCTCATTCATGAAGATGTCAATAACATGCTAACCAACGTAGTCGACCAGCAAGAAATAAAAGAGGCTTTAGATCAAATGAACCCAGACAAAGCCCCAGGTCCAGATGGATTCACAACCAAATTTACCAAAACAACTAGGATATAATAAAATCATACCTCACCAAGTTGATCAAGAAGTCTCAGACTTGCGCCAAGATAGGAGGAGGAACCAATTCGTCTTTTCTTGCTCTCATTCCTAAAGAAAAAGGAGCAGTCAACTTTGGAAGGTTTTGTCCAATCTCTCTCTGCAACACTAGTTACAAAATCCTCACCAAAATAATAGCTAACAGAATTAAAAATATTCTCCCTGCAATTATCCCAGAAAATCAAGGAGGATTTGTAAAAGGCAGGAATATAGTGGATAACATCATCCTCGTTCAAGAGGCTCAGCATTCAAGCGTCCGCAGAAAATACAAAGGTATGATAATTAAACTCAATCTAGCAAATGTGTTTGATAGAGTTAGACATAACTTTCTGTTCAAGGTCATGGAAAATTTTGGTTTCGCCCACTCATTCATAAACTGGATTAAAGCTTGTATCAGTTCCCCTTGGATATCCCCTCTGATGAATGGTCATGCCACTAATTTCTTTCAAGCCTCCAGAGGCCTTCGGTAAGGCTATCCCCTCTCTCCTCTCCTTTACGCCATCCAAGCCTTAGTACTCAGCCTCCAATTGGATCATGGCCAAACATATAATAACCTTCTTGGCCTGAGAATTTCCCCTGGGGTAAAAGACATCAACCATGCTCAATTTACAAATGACACGTTGCTAATGGGAGGAGCGAGCATGCCTACAACAAAGAAATTCAAAAAGGAGTTAGACGCTTACACATAAATCTAAGGAAGTGTGATAAGCCTGACTAAAAGTAAAATCTTTGGTTGGAACATAACTCCAAGGGAGATGCTAGATATTTCAAGAATCCTGGGAATGGAAGGTTGCACCACCTGGGATGCGTTTAAATATCTGGGAGTCCCAATTTTCAAATCCAACCCAAAGGCTTTGCACTACACCCAACTGATAGAAAAACTCAAAAACGGAATAAACTCATGGGGAGCAAACTAGTTCAACCTTGCGGGCAAAGTGGTCCTCATCAAAGTTGTGCTAGCAAGCATCCCAATTTACCAAAGCTCCTTACTACTGGCCCCGATGTCTACAATCCAGAAAATTGAAGCGTTGTTCAAAAGATTCCTCTGGGAGGGAGGGAAGCAGACAGGAAGGAAATTGCATCTTATAAGATGGGAAAAAATAACCAAGCCCTATCTAGAAGGAGGCCTCCAATTTAAAAACCTCCAAACCCAAAATTTAGCCTTGGGGGTAAAGATTTTATGGCACACAATCACCGAAAATACCTCCTGGAGTAAAAGAGTGCTATGGAAGAAGTACTTTCGAGGCCCAAGGAAAAAACGCCTCGACCGTCCAGCAAAGGTGGAGAAAGGATCCCAAATTTTCTCTCTGTGCCAGAAGGCTATTATACACTTTAAACCTCACCTCACTTGGATACCAGGAAATGGTAAAGAAATCAATGTCTGGGAAGATTCAATCACGGGACACCCACCACTATCCACGCAGCAGGGTCTCGACCGACTTAAAGAATGGATGAGACTCTAGAATTTACATAGTATGTGGGACATCTCAAGTTGGGAAAATGATGAGAGATATTCCTGGCTAAGTTGGGAAATTGCTAACATTCCCCCAGAGCTTGAAGAGGAATGGAACAGGCTGAAGAATTGGCTGCAAGGGAAATCCCCCTTAAAGAAAAGGAAAAAAGAAAGGAGAGGATGGTGGGCTCCGGACTTTACACTACAACAGTAAGTTATTTGCACACAACAACAGTTCCCCACGTCCCCCCAGATCCAGCAATTTGGAAAGCCATCTGGATATCCAAGTCAATACTAAAGATAGATATGTTTGTATGGACCATGGCACATAGAGGCATCCTCACTTGTGAAAATTTAAGAAGAAGAGGGTGGGAAGGACCCTCCAGATGCCCTCTCTGTTGTCAAGAAGAGGAGACCATAGACCACCTGCTCTTAAGCTGCATTTACTCCAAGGAGGTCTGGCAGTTAACCTTTGGACTATGGCCAGATACTATCACTTTACCTCAAGATGTCAGCGCCCTGCTCCGAAATTGGCATTCTCTTTGTCCTTTTCTGACAACAAAAAAGGGTCAAATCTCCACCCTTTGGAGAACTCTCCCAAAGTTTATTCTCTAAAAGATCTGGCTCGAACGAAATAATAGGTTGTTTAGGGAAGCCAAAATTAATCCAGCTCAAGTAGCCACAAAGATAAAGGCCAAATTTGGCGAGAGCGCACCCTACTTCTGCAAAGCAAAGAACTCAAGGCCGTTAGAAAATGAAGAGAAACTCTGGATTGACCATCTAAACCTCCAATATTAACAACAGCAAACACATCACAATTCACACCGGCAAGAATGGGAAATCATGATGGAGGAGCAAGGGTTCGAAGAATGGAAAAAAAAAGGAAAATAAGTATATTTTATTCTTTGACGGGGCCTCCAAAGGGAATCCAGGAGTGGCAGGTGGAGGAGGAAACCTGGTAAGCCCCACTGGACTCCCAAACATCAGATTTGCCTGGGGACTTAGCATAGAAACCAACAACAGAGTAGAAGCATTGGCCCTATGGCAAGGGCTCAATCAAGCTATTATACACAATGTCTAGGATTTGGTGATAATAGGGGATTCACGGCTAATAATCCAAGCCTTAATTCTCTGCAACAAAGTCCAAAATGCAAAACTCCAACACATATTGGAGAAAATCCATCTCCTTCTAGGAAAGCTTCGAACTTATCAGTTTTACCACATCCTCTGATGAATGAATGCTTCAGCAGACATAGAGGCCAACAGAGGAGCCCTCTCAAGCATTGGAACCACGACCAGTTGGGAACTCCCATGAATGACTGGAATAGAACAGGGACGCGAGCAGGGAAGTGGGAAAGTCACGTCCACAAAGGTACATGGTCAATTCCAACATAGTCAGTGCTCAGGAGGATGTCAGAAATGATGGAACTGTCCATCATTTGGTCATCGAAATCCAGCAAGAGCCCATGCTTCCCAGATCGCGCGTATCGATTGGGTGCAGCGAACTTGAGGATTTTTTAGTTAAAAGGAGGTGTAGGGAAGGAATCCAAGCAGGTCAAAATAAATTGAAGGGTGGGAAGGAAGCCAAGCAGAAGCATAGAGATCAGAGGAAGGGGAAACTTGCGTAGGAGTAGCAACCCAGAAGTGGCAAGGGAAACGATGGCATCGAGCTCTGGAAGTAAGCCCACGGGGGAGGAGCGGCCGGCAACACTTAGACAAACGTGCAGCGTATCAGGCATTAACTCAACAACTTGGATGAATTCCTCCAAAACTTGGATGTCGACGCAAGGAGGCACATGGAGATGCTGGAAAATGACATCACAACCACCAAATTCGGGTTATCTGAAGAGTTGGGGAAACTGTGCAAGGACCTCAAAGACCCAAAGCAAGAATTTGAAGATAGGGTCAGCAACTTGGAAGAGAAGATGGAGCAGATGAATAAAGAATGGAAGTAGGAGAGGGACTCATCCAAGAAGGGTGGTTCAAAGTAATTTGGCCGGTAGCTCCTAGGCCAGGAATTGGCCTCTGCAAATAACTATGCAAGGATGGCATTTTGTATAGAAGCCTTCGCATATAGCGACTAAGTTAGAACTAATTGTCCATCACTGTTTAGTCATGCTTGACTAAATTCATATGTAACAGAACCAATGGCTTGCCACTGATTTTCTATAATAAAATCCCATTATCTGTTACTATCA
>SNQJ01S0001484.1:43199-59369 GCA_010110895.2 Picea sitchensis | reverse complement strand
CAATTTTTATTAATTTTTTTAATTGTGAAATTTTGATTTCCTTGCATTTTGATTGGGTAGGGTTTGGGGATGGAACTAATTAGGTGCCTAAGGTGGTGGCATGGGGTTGCAAGGAAAAATATAAAAGTTAGCTTATTTATGTTAGTTGTTCATGTGTCCCTTCTCTTATCCTAATGATTGTGGTGGGAGTGAATTCACCTTCATGGAATAGGGGTTGGAATTCATTTTTGTGCCCTTTCCTATGTGTTTTAATATGTTACCTTGATTCTAAGCCTTTGTGTTGATTGCCTTGGGAGTTTTGTCATAGTTCCTTGGCTGCAATTCTACACAATTTGTCATTGTTTACAATTCCAACATATCCATCTCACAAACAACTCCCAAAAATTCGTTGAATTTTATTGTTACCAGTGCAGAACCAACTTTGATGGAAGTCTTGTTTCCATCATTCAGGCATCATTGTTTCTCTTGTTTGAAAGAGGAGCAATCTACTTTATTTTAATTGGTGACAGAGGGTCGATGTTGCTATGTAGAACACGGAGCAAGACTTAATATGGCCTTGAATTTTGAGTGGGTTGGGAAATTGATGGAAGAATAGGAAATACTTGCTACTTAATGGTGGAAGGATACTCAAAATGCTTAGTGTTTGTTGTTTTCATTGCCATTGTGTGTATCTCCAACCATGGCACCCTTCTATGACATGTGGTGTTGGAGAAAACTTTGTGTGTATATATCCTTATTATTAATATTTCTTCACTCCTCCAGCCTTATATTGGTTGTTTTTTTATGATGGTGAGTGAACCCATTAGTGACCCTTTTCATGTTTTATCAATGTTTGGGTTCTTATATTATTCTTGTCATTGCAAGGTTTAAGGGCCCTATGAATTCAATTTTTTAATCTTCTTGAAGTTTTAGGGTTTGGGTAAATGTTTGAATTGTAGTTATTCATGTCTCTTGGTTCTATGCCTCTGATTAATAATGCAGGAAAAAATCCCAAATTAAGGGAAAATAACACACATGGGATCCTTAACAATGATTCTATGCCTCTAAGCTCCATGGGAATAGATGGGTTGAATAAGAGAATGATTTATGTGAATTCCACACAAGTGATGATGCCAACAAGGCTCAATAATAAGTTGATTGGAGTTGTTTCTAGCAATAATAACTCTTAGAACCATAAAATCATGCCAAATTATTTTATGACTACCTCTAATTTGGCTCCCATCAGTACATGAATTCATAAGAGATTGTCAATAGACCAACAAAATCATTATAGAAGAAGCTTGATATATTCTCTAGAAGATGGGTTCTTGATGATATTGGGACACTTTGCCTCGTAGGTTCTTGGCCACACATAGATGATTCACTTAATTATTTTCTCAATAGAAGGCCTAAAAATGGCTATGAGAGGTGGAGATGGTAGCCAAATGATTATAACATACCAAAGTGAGGCATTTGTACCATACATGTAATAATATATGTATAGGGTGTTTGGTTTCTATGGTGATCTAAACTACAAAATATTTGATTTCTATGGTAATTTGACTAGTAGAGAATTTTTGGTTTCTGTGGTTATTTGTGCATGGATATTTTAATCAAAACAAGTTATTTGTACATGGATATTCTGATCAAAATAGGTGATATGTGCACAGATATCCTATTCAAAACAATGTATTTCTCAATGGGTTCATTGACTTAGATGGAATCGATATATTTTTTTTTAACTTGATATTTATATTATTCAAAGGATACATCCATTCATGCTAAGCCAAAATTACATTAAAATAGCCTTTCCATACCTACTCATGCAATTAGACCAAGTATTTTACTAAATGATTTTTATTTTTTTTTAAATTGAATGCAACAAATATGTTGGAGCTACCGCGAGGAAAAAATATGGCATTTGTACGAGCTTCATTGAATAGAAATATATCATAATGCCCAATTTACATTCTTCAACATCATTATCATGTCATGTTCATCTGCTTGCACAATCAAATTGATTTATGCCAAAAACATCATAAACCAACATTAAACACCATAATTAAACATAAAAAGCATTCATACATAACAATGGTTGCATCTTCACTTTTGTAAAATTTTGTAGAATCTGAGAAGACATCCATCTTGTTCCTTGTAGGATCTCATTATATGTACATATATTTCCTTATAGAATCTCAAACATGGCTTCTCCCAATACTATGCATATTAATCTTATTAATAAAGAAACACAACAACATTAGCGGTAAGATTCCTTTTGTTCATTACACAAATTTTTCACCCTTAAGAGTAGTTGGTAGTGTCACATGGACTATGTTTTTTATATGCTTCATGTTCATTGTATCAAATAAAATAAAAAAATAAGGTATATTAAAGGAAATAAAAACTAACACCGATGTACACTACTTCCAAAAGCACAAACATTATTCCTTGCAATAGTGATTTTTGTAGTAGTTGTTGTCGAATAAACAACTACCATAACCATAACACACTTTTTTTTCCACGAGAAAAAGTGTTCTTTATATTCATAACACACTTACAATTATCCAAAGAACCTTTTTTAATTCACTCTCGTTTTCCATTATTATTGCTTCAATTTTCTACAATAAAAAATTTCTCCTAATAACACTATCACGCTCATCACAAATTCTCTATTTTTTCATAGTTGTAGTTAATAAAACATAGACTCATCTAATGTCTTTCTCAATATTGATGGTGACATAGAAAAATAGGTGCCATTTTTCCTTCTATTCAAACAATCCTTTAAATTCCTTGCATTTTGTTTCACTAGAAACGTTAGTGTTGTTTTAGTTCCTTGCATTTTGATTTACAGTGAATGATTAAATTCCTTGCATTTTGTTTCACTAGAAACGTTATTGTTGCTTTAGTTCCCTGCATTTTGTTTTACAGTGAATGTTGTTGATGCTCATATATCTGACCTACATTGTATGATGATTCTAACCAAATACATATTTTCAAACTCAACTCCAAAGACATTGGAATTCCATCTTCTATCGATGAACTTTGAACATGTAGGCTAGCCAATATTTTTTAGGCCAATTTCATGTTTTTGTATGGCCTTGGTTGTATTAAGAATATGAATTTTCCTTCCAGAACAAAGTTGGTACATGCTAACCATGTTGGTAAACATGGACAACTAGCAACAATTTGAATGTTGGTAACATTCTCATATCATTTTTTTGCGCGACGAGCGCTCTGAGGTCGCCTAGGTTAAGCTTTTTTGTTGTAGCCATGGTCGCCTCCGGAGGAGGGGAGCCTTCGCCCCCTCCTTCTACAACTGAGTCCTTCTGCAAGCTTCTGGACGCCAAGGGCAAGAAGCTCCCCCCAGTCGCTCCCCCAAGCTTCGTTAAGAAGCTCGATTTGATTCTGGAGATTGATCTCCCCCCCCCCGACCATCCTATGCGTGTATCAGTCTCCCTGTCAAATTGTGAACTGGTAGGACAATTTATGGGGCTTTGGCCTTCATCCAGATCTACAGACAACTAGATCCAAAGAAACTGGCACCTATTGATCCAGAACAGTGTAACCTGCTATGAGGTGGGAAGAGGTTTCTTTATCTTCGAATTCATCTCACAAGAAGATCGAGATCTCATCTTCAGAAATGAACCATATTTCATGGGAACTCAAGGGCTCTACCTGAACCACTGGATGCCAAGATTTGATCCAGCGGTGGAAGTACCCAAGGACGTCCCGGTTTGGGTAAGACTTCCAAATCTCCCAATCCATTGTTGGAATCCCACTTTTCTCCAGGCAATCAGAAATGGACTCGGTCAATATATTAACAGGGCAGATCCCAAGGACCAATACTCTTGTGCGCACATCTGCGTGGAAGTGGATCTAGAGGTAGGCCTCCCATAGGCAATCAAGTTAAAGGTTGGAGACTGGCAGCATTACCAGAAGCTTGATTATGAACAACTTTCGTTCAAATGCAGGGGCTGTCACGAATACGACCACTTTCAACGAAACTTCCCTAAAGACCCAAACAAGGAGAAAGACAATGGAGAGGGATGGCAACAGCCTAGAAGAGGAAGAGCCTCAACCAAGGCAAAAGGCCCAAGAAACAAAAAGACAAACCCTGCACTATCCAAGGAGCAAGGAAACCAGCCAGAGACAACGACAACTTTTAGGGGTAGGGCGCAGGATCCAGAACATATAAAGAAAACAACAGGTGAGGCTCCTTAGGAATTACCAACAGATGAAGCGGAGCAAGAGAAGTCAACACCAGAAGCCAAAGAGGAGCCGATGCCAGAAAGGGAGAAAGAGAAAGGACAAACTGCGAAGGGAACGAACATAGAGCCAGAAGTGGAGGAAGGTGAGGTATCCTCAGATAGTAATAGTGAGGGAGAAAGTGACACCATTATCACCCCAATAAAAACAGGCAAAGGTAGGAAATCCAAGAAAGAAGAAAGATAAAAGGAGACCTATAAAGACGTCTTGAGTGGATATCAACCAACAATCATACAGCTGATCAATGTCATGCAGACAAGGAAACACTCTAGGGCCCCCCAACGAGCCCAAATCTCCCCCCGGGTAAATCATGAGACTAACTTCCTGGAATTGCAAGGGTTTCGGAAGTAGAATAAAGGAAGAGGCGCTTAAAGATATCATCAGAACTTCAAAATCCAAGATCCTTCTAATCCAGGAAACCAAGATGGAAGAACAAGACTTCCTCAACACAACAAAATCACTTTGGAAAACAAGCAAAGGAATAGCAGAAAGCGCAAGAGGAGCCTCAGGAGGTATAGGCACTCTCTGGAATCCTACGAAATATGATCTCGTTAAATATGAAACATGCAAGCATTGGATCTATACCAACCTTCTTCACAAAGAAATGTTCTGACAGGTAAGTCTCTTCAATCTCTTTGTGCCTATCCTCTTGGAGGAAAAAAGAATTTGTTGGGATACTCTAAAAGATTACCTGCTTCGAAATGAGCTGGAAAATATCATTATTGGGGGGGATCTCAATGTGACCCTTGCATCGACCGATAAAAAATGTGGCTCCATTGTGAGAGACCCAGCAAGGGAATCGGTAGAAGATATCATGTCAGATTGGGAGCTAGAGGATGTCAAACCAACTAAAGGGAAATACACGTGGTCTAATAAGAGGGTAGGACCGGGGCACATTGTGGCTAGACTAGACAGGTTCTTAGTTCACAACACCTTTATGTTTTTGGGCCTCACCACTTCCTCCTCCATCCTCCCACATAGTGTGTTATACCACAAACCAATCATGTTGGACATTTCATATGACAAGAACCTCGTGCCAATCCCTTTTAGATTTAGCCCAGCCTGGCTCCAAGATGAAAGCTTCGAGGCTTTGGTTACCAAAATCTGGAATGAAATAGTAAGAGGCTCTGCCTTTTTTGTTTGGGAAGAAAAACTCAGAAGATTAAAGGTAGCGCTAAAGTCTTGGGCCAAAACCCTTTCAAACCCTATTTTAACTCACCAAGAAGCCCAAAAATAGCTTGAAAAACACCAGCTGGATATGGAAGCAGGGATGATTTTAAGGATGGAAATTTATTTTAAAATGTAGAAACCTTAGCGAATCTTACTAATCCTTCATATGCCAACTATAAATGTTTGGCGATATTTTTGTAAAAATATTCAAATTTCTAAGGATTTTATATAGTTTTTNCAGGGATGATTTTAAGGATGGAAATTTATTTTAAAATGTAGAAACCTTAGCGAATCTTACTAATCCTTCATATGCCAACTATAAATGTTTGGCGATATTTTTGTAAAAATATTCAAATTTCTAAGGATTTTATATAGTTTTTAAAAAAAATTAGCGATTTTTAAGGTAAAATAATCTTATCCTATAGAATTTAAGCGAATCATTTTTAAAATAGCGAATCTCATTTTTGGAAAAAACATGGAAAATTAGCCCATGAGCGAAATTTAGCCCCTAAAATCATCCATGTATGGAAGATCAAGAAATCACCAAGAAACTTTGCATCAAGAAGCTCAGCTCCAAAGGAATTGGCATCAAACTTGTAGAGAGGAGGAAAAGTACTGGCAACAAAAATCCAGGAGCCTCTATTTGGAAGCAAGGGATAAAAACACGGGATTCTTCCACAAACAAGATGAAGCTCGAAAGTAGTTCAAGAATGTCATGGAAATACAGGTCCAAAATCAGACAATAATAGATTTTGAAGGCATAAAAGCAGCTGCGGCAGAAACCTTCGAATCTCTTTATACAGAAACTCAAAGATCTGCTATAGATCCCAAAGTCTACCCTCTCTCTCTAGTCCCAACCCTCATTCATGAAGATGTAAACAACATTCTAACCAAGGTAGTCGACCAACAAGAAATAAAAGAGGCTTTAGATCAAATGAACCCAGACAAAGCCCTAGGTCCAGATGGATTCACAACCAGATTTTACCAAAACAGTTGGGATATAATAAAATCATACCTCACCAAGTTGATCAAGAAGTCTCAGACTTGTGCCAAGATAGGAGGAGGAACCAATTTGTCTTTTCTTGCTCTCATTCCTAAAGAAAAAGGAGCAGTCAACTTTGGAAGGTTTTGTCCAATCTCTCTCTGCAACACTAGTTACAAAATCCTCACCAAAATAATAGCTAACAGAATTAAAAATATTCTCCCTACAATTATCCCGGAAAATCAAGGAGGATTTGTAAAAGGCAATCATATAGTGGATAACATCATCCTCATTCAATAGGCTCAGCATTCAAGCGTCCGCAGAAAATACAAAGGTATGATAATTAAACTCGATCTAGCAAATGTGTTTGATAGAGTTAGACATAACTTTATGTTTAAGGTCATGGAAAATTTTGGTTTCACCCACTCATTCATAAACTGGATTAAAGCTTGTATTGGTTCCCCTTGGATATCCCCTCTGGTGAATGGTCATGCCACTAAGTTCTTTCAAGCCTCCAGAGGTCTTTGGTAAGGCTATCCCCTCTCTCCTCTCCTTTATGCCATCCAAGCCTCAGTACTCAGCCTCCAATTGGATCATGGCCAAATGCATAATAACCTTCTTGGTCTGAGAATTTCCCCTGGGGTAAAAGACATCAACCATGTTCAATTTGCAGATGACACGTTGCTAATGGGAGGAGCGAGCATGCCTACAGCAAAGAAATGCAAAAAGGAGTTAGACGCTTACACATAAATCTCAGGAAGTGTGATAAGCCTGACTAAAAGTAAAATCTTTGGTTGGAACATAACTCCAATGGAGATGCTAGATATTTCAAGAATCCTGGGAATGGAAGGTTGCACCACCTGGGATGCATTTAAATACCTGGGAGTTCCAATTTTCAAATCCAACCCAAAGGCTTCGCACTACACCCAGCTGATAGAAAAACTCAAAAACGGAATAAACTCCTGGGGAGAAAACTGGTTCAACCTTGCGGGCAAAGTGGTCCTCATCAAAGTTGTGCTAGAAAGCATCCTGATTTACCAAAGCTCCTTACTACTGGCCCCGATGTCTACAATCCAGAAAATTGAAGCGTTATTCAGAAGATTCCTCTGGGAGGGAGGGAAGCAAACAGGAAGGAAATTGCATCTTATAAGCTAGGAAAAAATAACCAAGCCCTATCTAGAAGGAGGCCTCTAATTTAAAAACCTCCAAACCCAAAATTTAGCCTTGGGGGAAAAGATTTATGGCACACAATCACCGGAAATACCTCCTGGAGTAAAAGAGTGCTATGGAAGAAGTACTTTCGAGGCCCAAGGAAAAAACGCCTCGTCCAGGAAAGGTGGAGAAAGGATCCCCAATTTTCTCTTTGTGCCAGAAGGCTATTATACACTTTAAACCTCACCTCACTTGGATACCAGGAAATGGTAAAGAAATCAATGTCTAGGAAGATTCAATCATGGGAGACCCACCACTATCCACGCAGCAGGGTCTCGACCGACTTAAATAATGGATGAGACTCCAGAATTTACATAGTATGTGGGACATCTCAACTTGGGAAAATGATGAGAGACATTCCTGGCTAAGTTGGGAAATTGCTAACATTCCCCCGGAGCTTGAAGAGGAATGGAATAGGTTGAAGAATTGGCTGCAAGGGAAATCCCCCTTAAAGAAAAGGAAAAAAGACAGGAGAGGATGGGGACCGGGCTCCGGACTTTACACTACAATAGTAAGTTATCTGCACACAGCAGCAATTCCCCACATCCCCCCAGATCCAACAATTTGGAAATCCATCTGGATATCCAAGTCAATACCGAAGATAGATATGTTTGTATGGACCATCGCACACAGAGGCATCCTCACTGGCGAAAATTTAAGAAGAAGAGGGTGGGAAGGCCCCTCCACATGCCCTCTCTACTGTCAAGAAGAGGAGACCATAGACCACCTACCCTTAAGCTGCATTTACTCCAAGGAGGTATGGCAGTTAACCATTGGACTACGGCTAGATAAAATCACTTTACCTCAAGATGTCAGTGCCCTGCTCCGAAATTGGCATTCTCTTTGTCCTTTTCAGACAACAAAAAAGGGTCAAATCTCCACCCTTTGGAGAACTCTCCCAAAGTTTATTCTCTAAAAGATCTGGCTCGAACGAAATAACAGGTTGTTTAGGGAAGCCAAGATTAATCCAGCTCAGGTAGCCACAAAGATAAAGGCCCAATTTGGTGAGAGCGCCCCCTACTTCTGCAAAGCAAAGAACTCAAGGTCGTTAGAAAAGGAAGAGAAACTTTGGATTGACCATCTAAACCTCCAAGATTAACAACAGCAAACACATCGCAATTCACACCGGCAAGAATGGGAAATTAGGATGGAGGAGCAAGGGTTCGAAGAATGGAAAAGAAAGGAAAATAAGTATATTCTATTCTTTGACGGGGCCTCCAAAGGGAATCCATGAGTGGCAGGTAGAGGAGGAAACCTGGTAAGCCCCATTGGACTCCCAGACATCAGATTTTCCTGGGGACTTAGCATAGAAACCAACAACAGAGAAGAAGCATTGGCCCTATGGCAAGGGCTCAATCAAGCTATTATACACAACGTCTAGGATTTGGTGATAATAGGGGATTCACGGCTAATAATCCAAGCCTTAATTCTATGCAACAAATTCCAAAATGCAAAACTCCAACACATATTGGAAAAAATCCATCTCCTCCTAGGAAAGCTTTGAACTTATCAGCTTTACCACATCATCTAGGGAATGAATGCTTCAGCAGACATAGAGGCCAACAGAGGAGCCCTCTCAAGCATTGGAACCATGCAAATCAATGGAACCACGACCAGTTGGGAACTCCCATGAACGACTGGAATAGAACAGGGATGCAAGCAAGCAAGTGGGAAAGTCACGTCCACAAAGGTACAGGGTCGATTCCAACACAGTCAGTACTCAGGAGGATGTCAGAAATGATGGAACTGTCCATCATTTGGTCATCGAAATCCAGCAAGATCCCATGCTTCCCAGATCGCATGTATTGATTGGGTGCAGTGAACCTGAGGATTTTTTAGTTAAAAGGAGGTGTAGGGAAGGAATCCAAGAAGGTTAGAAGCAGTCAAAGGGTGGGAAGGAAGCCAAGCAGAAGCATAGAGATCAGAGGAAGGAGAAACTTGCATAGGAGCAGCATCCCAGAAGCGGCAAGGGAAACGATGGCATCAAGCTCTAGAAGTAAGCCCACGAGGGAGGAGCGGCTGGCAACACTGGAGACAAACGTGCAACGTCTCAGGCATTAACTCAACAACTTGGATGAATTCCTATAGAACTTGGATGTCGACGCAAGGAGGCACATGGAGATGCTGGAAAATGACATCACAACCACCAAATTCGGGCTATCTGAAGAGCTAGGGAAACTGTGCAAGGACCTCAAAGACCCAAAGCAAGAATTTGAAGATAGAGTCAGCAACTTGGAAGAGCAGATGGAGCAAATGAATAAAGAATGGAAGCAGGAGAGGGACCCGTCCAAGAAGGGTGGTTCAAAGTAATTCGGCCAGTAGCTCCTAGGCCAGGAATTGGCCTCTGCAAATAACTATGCAAGGATGGCATTTTGTATAGAAGCCTTCGCATATAGCGACTAAGTTAGAACTAATTGCCCATCACTGTTTAGTCATGCTTGACTAAATTCATATGTAACAGAACCAATGGCTTGCCACTGCTTTTCTATAATAAAATCCCATTATCCATTACTGTCCAAAAAAAAAAAAAACCATTCTCATATCCGACTTCATTCCATATTTGACACTTGACATGAGTGTTTGTATCAAAGAGTTTGAATTTAGACCTAAGACTACATTTGAATGAGGTGATGTAGGATATTGCATATTGTTGAATTCAAACACCAACATTGAGTAAATTGCTCGGGTTTGTAGCGATTATCGACTTGTACTTTAAAACACTGCAGTTGAACTCATTGCAACAAATGACACATATTCAACTAAATATGTGATGTTCATTATCTCCAATTGTCATCAAAATAACAATCAATATGAAATGCATCTAAAAGACAAATAATCTAAACATAGCACAAAAACAATATGTCTCATTTGCTCAAATTGCTCCTTGCTTTTTTATGTCTATGCATTTTCTCTCTTATCCTTTTCAACGCTAACACATATGTCGTCTTCCATTCTATGGAAAAAAAATTGTTTCCATGACTCTCGGCTAGATCTCAACCACTCCTATAAAGACTTTTAATTTCAAGTATAATAACAACTAGCATGTGGTTGTTCTGATCCGGATCATTTTGAGCACGAAATGAGAGCGGAGATATAACAAAGAAATATACAGATATATTGAAAGAGAGCCAATAATATAACAGAGATATATCAAACATATAACAAGAGGCACATATATACATTAATACACAATTTCTTTTAATGAGTGAAATGTACAGAACTATAAAAATACAGAGTGAATGAACTTGCTAGAATGGTGGTAGCTTATCTCTGAGAAGAGATGTGACAGCTACGCTCATTCGCAAGAAGATGATGATGTTTACAATGAGGCTCCAAAGGCATTTTTAACATAATAAAAATCCAAAACCCTAACCCCGGAAGATGAAAGGCCAAAATATTTGCGTGCCCCAATGGGGGTAGTTGATACGTCAACTTTTCAAGGGCGTAAATTTTGCATACGATCTCTATTTGGGTCATTTGATACCTCGTCGAAAAGGTCTATCCTAGAAGTACAAGTTTCGTCGAGGGTCATTGAATGCCAATTGAAACCACTGGCCCCCCAAAAGTGAAAAAAAAAAAACGTTGTTTAGGGCCTCAAAACAGCCCCGGAAGTTTGCGACTCGAAAAACTATAAAAAACTGCCAAAATGGAAAATTGTTCTTTGAGCTAGTGGAATAGGTGGGTGGCCACCGATATCCATCTAAACCATGTTCTCTAATGTACTTGTTCAAGAATATTGTTTACAATGGCCCAAAATGAAGTTGCAACCTATGCACTGGACTATCAAATTTTATTGACATGTTGAATGACCATATGAGAAAAAAAAACTCAGTGTCTTTTGTTAAGACCACCATCCAGGTAACAATTTTTTTCCCATAATCCTCACTTACAAGTTCACTTCATCGTCCAACACACTTTTCACTAGCAAAATATGTTTCTTTATGTAGATTGAAGGTACAACAAAATCCAACCCCTTTGAACCATTTTGCAGTTGTTGCAAGCATCTAGTGACAAACAATACTTTAGAATCATAGCTTGGAATGCACAATAGAGAAATAAAACACAAAAACCACTTCCACATTGCAGAAGCCAATATTGCAACAACAATTTTCAAAGTTGACAATAATCTCTTATTAGCAATACGAAAAGGATGTCTCTTTGGATTTTTCAAAACTTCGACAATTTCATGTGCAAGGTTCATTCACATTGTCAGTGGACGACATTGTTATTGAGTTCAAGAATTAGTAACATTATGCATAGATTTTATTCCTATAATTAAAGCAACACAATGAAAACTTTTTGTTTTTCATAGAAACGTTGTTATAGTTCCATAAGGGTTTGAACTTGCAAGTAGCTATACAACAAATTCTCCTTTTTTCACCCATAGGCAATGGATGAACATGTGACAATTTCTCTAATTGTTTTGTGGCAAGTTAGCAAAAAATATTCCCATTTCTCTTATGAAAAAACAAGATATGTATGAGCTATTGTTTTCTGATTACATGTTAAAATGTTGAATATCATCCTCTCTTTGTTTTATATTTCTTTCATTTTCTTCATTTTATCAAGGTTGCAATGCTGCAATTTTTTCGATATTTTAAATGATTGAGTTCCAACCCCCATTGACATTGATTGAAGTAAAGTCTACATTATTATCTCAATAGCTAATAGATCAAAATTTCAATTGGTTCCTTTTTATATCACTACGCTAGTTCAACTTCTAATTCGGATTGAATCCGTTGAGGCAGCTTTGTGTTGATGCTCGAACGGGTTTTCAAGTCAACAACATCTAAACAATTCCACGAGGCTAATTGGGAGGCACAATTGGATTACCGTCGAGATTTTTTAGCCCCTAAAACATCTTGAATTGTGTGCTTTCCTTAAGAATAATACTCGCATGGGTTAGACTTAGAAAAGGATGATTAGATTTCTTAATCAAAATATTATCTTCGGTTTATATTTTACATTATTTAGTTTTTTTTTATGATTTTATATTATCTACCTTTATATTTTTAGTTTACATTGCAAAATAAAATCAAAACTTGCAAAAATTAACAGATGCATATAAGAAAGCATAAACAAAAGTATGCGTAATTCATATTTTAATTTAATTTTCAAAATATTATATTTTATGGTTCTATGAAGTAAAGATGAAGCAAAGTGAGAGGAAAATTAACATATGACAAAATCCCAATAAGTAATGGTTCATTATGATTAAATCTATCAAATATTAACAAAAGCATTTCAATCCTTCTTACAAGAATAGAACTAATCTACTCATCCTCGACTCAATGTTTTTGAGACCATACAAGGAAGATGTAAGAAATCCGAGAAAAGAAGAAAATCTTAATTTGAAAGAGAGGAGATTAAAGAATGTCAACCATCATATAATAAAAATATATTAATTGATTAATATAAAAAAAATTAATCAATTGACAATCAATTAAAAATGAAAATTTATTATACCTCCATTGGTATTGTTAGATCATTTTGAATGTAATGTAAATGAATGACAAGTTCATATTTCACATATAAGTTAGGCGGAGCTTCGCATACATGTACTCTCTTTCCTTTGTCTCTCCATATCTTCACCTTTTAAAGTGTTTGGAGAATAATTAACAATGAGAAGTACATTTAAATGATAAATATGATAAAATAATATACTTTTTATCACACAAGAGTGGGGTAAAAAGGATTCATCAAGATAGAATTTATATCTCCAAGGTAAACATAAGGGCCCACCATGCTACTTGATATTCACATGAAAATACAATGGGTCATGACTTTTCTAAGCTTTTGCACCACCTTATAACTCTCAATAAATAATTATTCTCCTTATTTCCACCCTTTCTCTTCTTATTTGTACCTTTTCACTAATCATATTTCTTATCAAAAGAAATAAAAGAATATAACAAAATCAAATGAACATCATAACTTCAATCATAATTGAAAATACATCAGTAACGGATTGTTTCCATATAAAGTAATTGAAAAAAAAGGCCATTTGGAAATTGTGTTTGTAGATCTATACTCATCATATATTCATTAAATCAAAACTTGATATAAATATGTTTATGTAAAAGATAATGGCATGAAAAATTTACGATGTTTGTCCAAAACTTATTGAAAACCGACCTCCTCCATAATTACCACTACAAAAATCATAATCCCAATTACAATGTGTCCAAAAAGCATAATTAAAATTATCCAAAAGTCCCACTCCATAGCGAATATGAAATTAAAAGTCCCACCTAAGCATATGAAGGAGGAGAAACCGATCGTGTATGAGAAGAGGAGGAAGGTTTGTTACTTGGGGCATTGCCCCTTTGCATTTCTTGAGGCTGAGTGGAGACTTTAGGATACATGTCCTCAAATGAAATTTTAATTCTCAGTGTTCCTTACAAGGGTTGGATTATGTGAGACCGAGGACGAGAATCTGTTGCACCTTCATTTTGGCTCCAAACTAGATAAGTGTCAGGATTTTGAATGATAATATTAATTGGTTTTACAACAAGACTATGAGAGTGGTCTTGGCGAGGCAAGGGTAAATCAATTGTGACAAAATTTTGGGACTTCATTAAAAGTAGTTGAGTGAATCACATCCTATGAGGCAAACTTATTTGAGTAGCATCATTAGTATGAGAAGGTGTAGGGGCAATATCAACAAGAGGAGGAGGGATAACACCATATTTAGGTCTATGGATTGCAACATTTGGAATGTCAACTCTCAACACTTCGCCCCAACCAAGAATATTGTGAAGAGGAGAGTTAGATAGGAGGGGTTCACACCCATCATTACTAGCAATAGGGGAAGTAGGATGGTGTTCCTGCCAATTGAGGTTAACATTTTTCCACTATAATCCTCCTCGATACTATATAAGAAAACAACAAGTTTCCTTTCACTCATCCAACTTTTGCTCCTTCAAACAAGGTAAAAACAAAGGCATTAGTATATTTTTTGTCATCTACATCTCTTGCAAATATGCATCCACATGTCCATTTTGAATATTTTATTTGAACACATTTCTATCCTCCTACCATAGCCCAAAATCGATGGTGCCATATATGTATCCCATTGTTCTCTTTACATTAATCCAATGGTGTCTCCTAGGATTAGCTAGGAACCTACTTACCACTCCCACTACTTATGCAATGTCTGGTGGACTAGTGCACATCATAGCATACACAAGTGATCCTTCTGCCCTAGAAAATGGTTTCCTTTCCATCCCTTCCTCCTTAGGGTTATCTTGGGACACATATTTTGAAAACGTGTAATGTACTTAATCAACAAAAACAATGATTATTGAGCAATTATTCAAGAAATATAAACTGTAGAAAAGTAAATAAAAGAGACAATGATGTAGAACATGCTAAATATAACCCTTGTATTAATAATCTAGAAAATAAGGTAATGTTCATGGGCCTCTTTGAGTAGGGAAACCTCTTTTAAGTAAAGCTCCAATATAATAACAACATTTGACAAAACATTTCATAGCCTACTAGCTATATAAACAATTTCTCTCTAGCAAAACCCTAACTACTTATGGTCCCATCACTAATGAGTACCAAGCCTTATTTAGTAAATAGGACCGTTTTACATTGAGTAACTACCAATTGACTACATAACCGACCTTATTCGAATAACATGGCCTCCTACATTAATTATTAACTCCTAAGTAACCTAAAGTAGGGAGGTTATGGTAGGGCCCTAATGTGTCCCCCCCTTCAAGAGCAATGTTTTCCTCAAGGCTAATGGTGTGGAAACTACCATGAAATCACTACTAGTTCTCAGGTGGCATCATTTGATTGTGTATCCTTCCATTGGATTAGGACCTCTCATTTTGTGCAATGACACACGTGGCATTCTCTTGTGGCCGGTATTTCCTCCTATTATAACCAAATGGAGCTATCTTCATCAAGTTCTAGAACATTGGCCTAGACTTGACAATTTAGCCACATGCCCTTCTTTAAACACGACACATGAAAGACCAGGTGAATCTTAGAGTGGGATGGAAGAGTGAATCAATAGGAAATCAATCCAATTCACTGGAGTATTTGATATGGTCCATAAAACTTTGGCCCTAGCTTCTAGAGCCCTTGTCATTGAGAGAAGATTGGTTATTAGGCTAGAGATGAAGGAACACATAATCCCCTTCTTCAAAAGAACACTCAAAGTGATGTTGATTGACATATTGCTTCAGTCAATTTCAAGCTAAAATCAAATTATTCTTGAGTGCATGAAGAGTGGTTGTTTTTTTGTTGAGTGTGTAGTCTACCAATATAAAAAATAAACTCACATAATTCCATCTTAACCCCATTTTTTTTAAACAACCACTTAAAAATTATTTAAAAAAAATAGTAATTATATTAATGTGGAATACAATGACAATGATCATAAAACTATAATATATTATTTCGTATTTGTTGGATATAAAATTATCACTTTTTTTGTAATTAAGAGGAAACTATATTAATATATACAAAATTTATAGTAGTGTTGGAACCAGTTCACTGCCTAGAGAGACGATGACAGTTTCTCAGGATGAAAAAAACAAAAAAAC
>SNQJ01S0001484.1:0-14823 GCA_010110895.2 Picea sitchensis | reverse complement strand
TGCAGTTGGAGAGGAAAGAAGAAGAGAGAGAGGCGCATTCTTGGGAGAGGAATTTTTGCATTTGTTTGAGTTATCTCTTGGCATTGTATTGACTATCTATATTAAGGAAGTTTTTGTTGGGTTTTCTCCCCCATGAGGGTTTCCCAGGATAAATGATGTGTCTCTTGTGATTGTGTATTTCTCAGTGATCTTATTTATTCTATTGTTATCTAACGAAATGAAATGAATCTCAATAATAGCTTAAATCTTAACATGGTTTCAGAGCTAAGCTGAAGAGAGCATAATTCACAAGAGAAAGTGAAAAACGTCAATGTTGTCGTACATGCAAATTAGGGCTTTTGTTGATGAAGTATTTTGACCCCAAAACCATCTAGAAAAGTGTGTCCTTCCTCAAGGATCACTTTGGCATCCTCAACGCAAATTTTCAGTGGCTAGATCTCTCGAAAAGTAAAACCCTAGTTTTCCCAAAGTACCATAAGTACCAGAAAACCAGAGTACCAGAAGTACCAGAAATACTAGAAAAACAGAAGCACCAATCCAAAAATCCGCAGATCAAGTTTGAAGGGGTTAAAGTTGGATTTTATGAAATCCAAACACACCAGGCTACTCGCCTCAGCCAAGGGCACCTCCTGATAAGTTCATAATTCAATTTTGAGCATTTTCATTTTTGGTCATTTTCCTAGCTCCAGGTAAAAGATGTCTGCAAGATGGAAGGTGTGGAAAAATTTTGTGCCTAGAAGTATAGGATTGGTCTCATTCTTGAAGAGAATGAACTAGCAAGATTCGTCAAAGAAGAAGTACCAGAACCCATCGATGTTGCTGATAAAGAAAAGCACCAAAAGGACACGATCAGGGCTAAAAGAATCATTGCAGATTCTATCAAATATCACTTGATTCCTCAAGTGTCATCAAAGAAGACTCCAAAAGAAATGTTTGATGCCCTAACCAGATTATATGAAGGAAAGAACATAAACTGGAAGATGAATCTAAGGACTCAACTCAAGAATACAAGGATGCAGAAAGGAGAATTGATCCAGCAATATTTCTCCAAAATTTCAGAATTCAAAGAACAACTAGAAGCAATTGGAGATACCATAGACGAATATGAACTCATAATGACGGCCCTTAATGGTCTCACGAGACCTTGGGATGCATTCATCCAAACTATGTGTCCTAGAATAGAGAAACTTAAATTTGACAGTCTTTGGTAAGAATGCATTCAAGAAGAATCAAGAGTAGCTAACCGAGAAGCTTTACTATCAAGAGATGAAGATCAAGCCCTAACTATTCACACCAAAGGAAGAAGAAAGAAGCCTTACCTCCAAAAAGAAACTCACAAAGAGTCTCACCCCCAAAGAAAATTCATACATAAAGAATCTTGACCTCAGAGATTCCAGAAGAAAGGACAAAGAAAAGAAAGAGACTTCTCATCTTACCAATGTTATCATTGTGACAAGATGAGACATATTGCGAGACATTGTCTAGCTAGACGAGAAGAATACAAGAGGAAAAACAAGAGGCACCATGCCCATGCAGTTGAAGATGAAGAGCCACCCACAAAGATGTTAAGAGACCAAATCAAAGACTATGTCTTAATCTTGGCCCTCTCAGGATCGGTAACACCTGGAGAGGACACTTGGCTCATTGATAGTGGTGCTTCCAAGCACATAACAAGACAAAGAGATATTCTCTCTTGCATTTCAGAAAAGAAGTTATATCAAAAGGTTACACTTGGAAATGATTATCAATACCCTATCAAGGGAGTGGTAGAATCAAACTACAAGCTCAATTAATGGAATTCAATGAAGATGAAGGACGTACTCTATGTATCAACTTTGACAAAGAACTTACTCTCCATATCATCCCTAGAAAATAAAGGCTTCATAATTGCCTTTATAGATGGAGAATTTCTTATGTGGGCTAAAGGAGAAACCATGAAAGAAGCAAACATCATTGGAAAAGAAGAAGGTGGCTTGTATAAGCTAAAGGGTCACTCAGAAGCAGCCATGACCCACGCAATTGAGAATCCATGTGATCTTTGGCATAGAAGATTAGCCCACATCAACTACAAGGCATTACCATATGTATGCAAATCAGTCACAGGTCTACCTGAACTCAAGGTTGACCATGAAGGCGTGTGAAATGGATGTGCACAAGGGAAGAACATCAAGAACCCTTTTCCGAAGAGAGACAACAAGGCATAAGGAGTCTTAGAACTCATTCATTCAGATGTGTGTGGCCCAATGCCATCATCCTTCATCAGTGGGTATGTATACTATGTATCTTTTATTGATGATTATTCTCGTAAAACCTGGGTTTACCTTTTGAAATCAAAAGATGAAGTGTTCAGTAAATTCAAGGAATTCAAAGCCTTGATAGAGAATCTTTTTGAAAGAAAGATCAAGATACTCAGGTCAGATAATGGAGGAGAATACACCTAAAAAGAGTTTGTGAACTTCTGCAAAGATGTTAGGATCAAGAGGGAGTTCACCATTCCCTACAATCCTCAACAAAATGGTGTAGCAGAAAGAAAGAACAAAACGATAATGGAAGCAGTGAAGAGCATGATCCATGAACAAGATCTTCCAATGTGCTTATGGGCAAAAGCAGAAAAAACAACGGTATATGTACAAAATCGATTGTCCCATAGTGCACTTGGGTTCAAGACCCCGTAAGAGATGTTCTCCAAAAAGAAGCCAGAGGTAAGCCATCTCAAAATATTTCGTTGCCTAGTATTCGTACATATTCCGAAAGAGAAGAGAAACAAGCTGGACCCCTCAGGAAAGAAGGGAATATTTGTGGGATACTGTGAGGCCTCCAAGACCTTCAGTATTTATATACCAGGTCACCATCATATTGATATCAACAGGGATGTGACCTTTGATGAAGATGCAACACTCAAGAAATCAAGAAGATACCAGCTTGAAGAAGTATATGAAGAGGAACCTGTAGCTCCCCAAGTTGCAGAATCAGTGAGAAAGGTTCTTAGAGTTGCAGAAACAGTGAGGGAAGCCATAGCTTCCCCTGATGAGGAAATTCTAGAAGATCATGACATAGTAGAGTTTCAAGAACCTCCTCAGATGACGGTCTCCCATAAGAGAAATCATGCTTGGCCTAGGGAGCTTATTCAAGATGGAGAGAAGTATGGTGTTCCTGAAGGAACCATGAGACAAGTGAAGAGACCTAAGACATTCTCCAGTTATGTGGCTTTGATGTGTGATCTCCTAGAGAAGGATCCTACCTACTTTGAAGAAGCCATTTAGAAGAAAGAATGGGCAGATGCCATGACAGAAGAATACCAATACATAATAAAGAATTATGTATGGGAAATAGTTCTCAGACCGAAGAGCAAGGATGTGGTATCTTCCAAATGGCTCCTCAAAATAAAACATGTTGTTGATGGAAGTATTGAGAAGTACAAAACAAGGTTTGTCACTCGTGGCTTTTCTCAAAAGGAAGGCATTGACTATGAAGAGACATTTTCTCTTGTATCCAGATACACTTCGATCAGAACCATCATAGCCCTTGCAGCTAAGATGAAATGGAATTTACACCAGATGGATGTAAAGACAACTTTCCTAAATGGTGTCATCAAAGAAGAAGTGTATATAGAACAACCTCAAGGATTTGAAGTTGAAGACATGAAGACTCATGTCTGCAAAGTTGAAGAAGGCTCTGTACAGGTTGAAGCAAGCTCCTAGAGTTTGGTATGGTAGGATAGATAGTTTTCTGATGAGCTTAGGCTTTACCAAGAGTAAAGTAGATTCTAACCTCTACGTCAAGGTTATGAATGATGAGCCGATGATATTGTTGTTGTATGTGGATGACTTATTCTTAACTGGAGAAGAAAATCTCATCACTGAATGTAAGAAGAAGCTCGCTTCATAATTTGAGATGAAATACCTTGGCCTAATGCATTATTTCTTAGGTATTGAGATATGGCAAAGCCCATAGAGAATCTTCCTTAACCAAGGGGAGTATGCAGTCGAAATCTAGAAAAGATTTGACATGTTGGAGTGAAATTCCATGAATACACCCATGGAAGTGAAGATGAATCTATTGGTCGACACTTCGTCAAAATTAATTGATGCCACGTTGTATAGACAGATCATTGGATCGTTGATGTACCTGAAGAACACCAGACCATATATCTGTTTTGTGGTGAACACCTTGAGTCAGTTTCTGGTAGAGCCCAGACATGTTCACCTAGTTGCTGCAAAACATGTGATGAGGTACCTTAAAGGTACATTAGATTGTGGTCTCAGTTATGATAGAGACCATGATTTCACACTGAGTGGGTACAATGATTCAGATTGGGTTGGAAGTGTCTCTGACAGGAAGAGCACTTAAGGATGTTGTTTCAGTTTGGGATCAGCCATGATCTCATGGCAGAGTACGAAGCAATCAAGCATTGCTCTTAGTACAATGGAAGCATAATACATTGTTGCGTGTTCTGCCAGTTGTGAATCCATATGGCTTCATAAGTTGTTGACTGGTCTATTCAACCTAGAGATGGAAGCAACCACGATCCTATGTGATAACCATAGTTGTATAAAGGTGACAGAGAATCATGTATTTCATGACAAGTCGAAACAAATAGAGATCTGATACCATTACGTCTGTGACATGGTGCAGAGAGGATCCATAAAGCTCCAATATGTTAGCACGGATGAACAAGTTGTCGATGTGTTGACCAAGCCTCTATCTCGTGTAAAGTTTGAGCACTTTCGAGATAAGCTTGGTATAGTGCAAAAGGACCTCCCTCGATAGGGGGAGTAGTGTTGTGATGATATGTCAGCCTATCACTTTGTTTCCTGCTTAATTATTGTGTGGTGTTTCCAGCTTAATTATTGTGTGGTGTTTCCAGCTTAATTGTTGTGTGGTGTTTCTAGCTTAATTGTTGTGTGGTGTTTCCAACTTAATTGATGTGTGGTGTTTCCATCTTAATTGTTGTGTGGTGTTTCCATCTTAATTGTTGTGTGGTGTTTCCAACTTAATTGTTGTGATGATGTGTCAGCTTAATTGTTGTGATGATGTGCCAGCCTCGTGTTGTGATGATGTGACAACTTAATTGTTGTGATGATGTGCCAGCCTCATGTTATGATGATGTGCCAACTTAATTGTTGTGATGATGTGCCAACCTCGTGCTGTGATGATGTGTCAGCCTCGTGCTGTGATGATGTACCAGCCTCGTGTTGTGATGATGTGACTAGACTCGTGTTGTGATGATGATGTATTAATTTTACACTCATCCATGTTGATACAGATGATGATATCATTCCATCTCTTCGTTGTGAATGACGATGTGGATGATGAGAAAAACTTCCGATGATTTATAGATATGCCAGTTAGTGTTCCAAGATGTTGTCCTCTCACTCACCTGATGTTGATGATGATGTTGTCCTCTCTCTCGCCTGATGTTGTTGTAGAATACCCTTCTTGTTAAGGGGGAGTGTTAAAACAATATAACTGCAAAGAGTATTCTAATTATTATTGATGTATTATTCATTATATCAATTCCCTTTTGCGGATTGATCATACCAACTATTGTAAATGACCAAATCCCCCTTTGCAGATTGGTCAAACCCTAATTTTAATAGGCATAATAAGAAGTCGGCCCCATAATATATTAGAGGTGGTTATAACCACCTAGAAGAAGAAGTCGGCCCTGCTAGTGAAAATACTCCTCCGTCCACACGTGCCAGAATAGTATATATAAAGAGGCTAGCGCCTCATTTGGACACACCCTCACTTGTTCATGAAGAAGCAAGTTCAGAGCTGCAGTTGGAGAGGAAAGAAGAAGAGAGAGAGGCACATTCTTGGTAGAGGACTTTCTGTATTTGTTTGAGTTATCTCTTGGCATTGTATTGGTTATCTATATTAAGGAATTTTTTGTTGGGTTTTCTCCCCCATGAGGGTTTCCCAAGATACATTATGTGTCTCTTGTGATTGTGTATTTCTCAGTGATCCTATTTATGCTATTGTTATCTAATGAAATGAAATGAATCTCAATAATAGCTTAAACCTTAACATATATTTCAAATAAAAAGGTGGGCATTTCATATATGTAGCTTGGTATGTCGACGACATGTTGGAGGTGAAGAAGCAGTTATCCTCCAAGTTCGAAATGAAGGATCTCGATGTAGTTAACTTCATTTTGGGAATGGCGATTAAGAGAGATTGAGTAGTTAGAAAGCTCTGGTTGAACCATACGAAGTATATTGAAACAGTTTTGAAATGTTTCAAAATGCAAGATCACAAACCAGTGAAGGTGCCAATTTCTGTGGGAGAAAGGCTAACTGCTAAACAATGTTCAAAGACACAAGAGGATATAGAGGACATGGCATTTGTTCCCTATGCAAGTGTTATTGGTAGTATAATGTATGCGATGGTCTGCACTTGACAAGACATTGCCCATTTAGTGGGAGTGTTGAGAAGATACATGTTGACACCTGGGGAGGAGCACTGGGCAACTGTCAAGAGAGTATTCAGGTATTTGTGGCACAAAAGACTATGCTATATGCTACCAAGGAAAATCTGGAGGTGACAGTGAATTAAATGTACATGGCTTTGTCGATGTCGACTAGGATGGAGATTTCGATTGATGGAGGTTGACCAATGGATATTTCTTCAAGATATTCGGTGGAGAAATCAGTTGGATGAGTAAGGTCATAGCCTTGTAAACAACATAAGCTAAATACATGAAAGCCACTCATGGAAGCAAAGAAGCAGTATGACTACAAAGACCGTGTTCAGGAATCAGGTTTGAGCAGAGATCTATGAAGACAAGTTACGACAGTCAAAGCACAATATTTCTGGCAAAGAACCTTGCTACTGCACATTGATGTATAATACCATTTCATGAGAGACATGGTGGAAAGTAACAAGGTGCTACTAGAGAAACTAGACACATTGGAAAACATAGCAGACTCGTTGACAAAATATGTGAGTGTTGTGAAGTTCTCTTGTTATAGAGAGGCAATGGGTATTGATGCCCTGGGTTTGTGAACAAAAGTTCAAAGGTCTCTCGGTTTAAACAAAGATGACAAAAAGTGGGATAATGATGGATTGATATATTCTTTGCAGTGAAAGTCGAGGTGGATTCACTAATAATCAAAGTCGAAGGTCGAGGTGGATCGACTAACAATCAAATTCGAAGGTCGAGGTGGTTCGACCAGGTAAAGACCAACTGAAGGTGGATCGACAACAAGTCAAAGTTCGAGGTTATCTGACCGGGTAAATTTGAAGTCGAAGGTCGAGGAGTTTTGACATGGTAAAAACATCGATAACAAGTCGAAGAGGTCAACCAACAAGAGGTCGACAGGTGGGCATATGTCGACCGAGTGAAGACCGAATGAAGGCCGACTGGTAGTTGACGGATAATCTGACTTGGTAGTCGATTGTAACAGAATCCATAAATTCATGAGATTTGTAGCCAATGATCTGCATGGATCTATAAATGTTTTTGGGAGCCTTTTCTTTAGGGTTTTTCCTATTGTAAATCCTATAAAGAAGGTGTGTTGTAAAGCTATAAAATCTAATCAATAAATCTTGAATCTTTAGATGATGAATGGATAATCACCAAGAGTTTGTAATTTAGAGGTTGTTGGTCATGCAGATGTAAGCCAAGTTGGCTATAGGGTTGTTCTTGTGAAATCAAGAGGGTGTGATGTTGATTGTGTCTTAGGCGTGGACCAAGGTTAGACATGTAACCTTTTATTCTGAATGAATAAAACAACAAGAGAGCCGAACACTCAAGGAATGTTCGTTTTCCCGGTTTGTCTTTCCAGGGTAAAATCTTTGTGTATTGTGTGATTGTTGTGTAAATTACTTTCTTGATTAAATCTTTCTTCCTCTCTTCTGCTAGATTTAGAGTGGAAGTGTGTCTCATTTCCTAACATTGAGAACCCCCGCGACAATTCTTCTAGGTATATATGTCATTGTTCGTCTACAGATCAATTAGTTGTTGGTCATGGATAAACTCCTTGAAGGCTATATGATCCAGATCTAGGCATCAGAGGCCCCCTTTCTTTTCTTCTAAAGAGGTAATGAGATTATAATTCCCCCCTATTGTCCAGAAATGTGGATGGGTTAGTTTTGTAATGTGTTGTAGTTATTGCAAGAACCGTAGTTTTTCTCCAGGTTGTTGTGGTCCATTGGTTATGAACCTCGTGGTGTCTTCTCCCAAAGGTCAAAACTTTGTTGCAATGTTATGTTTAGCGAAAAAAAAGGTTCCAAACAAGAATCTTGTATGGATTCCACAGGAGTGTTAAACCTCGTATTGTACCTACAGAATCAATGGCCATAGAACATCCCAGTTTCCAAATTTTTGAGAGGAGTTTCCCAAGCATTTCCGCCAAATATTTAGTTTCCTCGAGGAGCATTATTTCTGGAGATTTTGATCGTAAATTATTTCGTAAGAGTCGGTTCTTACTCTTCCTATTGAGTCCTTAAATATTCCAAGAGTCTACTTTCATTGGAAACTTTGGGAGGGTTGGAAAAAGTCTATGATTAGAGTATTATATCCTGAGTTAACCAAGATGTCTCCAATTTCCTACAAGAGTCGAAGGTTGGATTTTCGACCTCTTCTTTTATCCTCCTTGGGAGGACTTTTAGGCTTGATCTTATTGGGTTGTATTCCAAAATTTGGGTTTGGAGCGGGGGATATAAAGGATCATGGGGATTCCCTTCTTTTCTTATGCAGGGCCTTTCAAACCAATTGAATGTGCTCCAAAGGAATCAATTGCATGTCTTGTCTCCATACAACATCAACAATGTTTTGCAAGTCAATGTCGTCGAGCTCCATTTCCTTTGTATCTATGTCCAACCCATCCTTTAAAGTAGGAAATATAAGGGCATCCTCCATAAGAGGCATATAAGAGGGTGAGGCCGAGGTATTAGATTTTTTGAAGTCTTCGGGATCAGAAGGGGGATCTTCAGGTTTTCGATTCTTTGGATTGTTGGTGGTAGGTATCTCTTCAAGGACAATAGACAAATATTGGGGGAGAGAGTTGAGGGCATCGAAGTTATTATTGTGACCAAGGTTATTTGAGATTCCAATAGGGCCATTGCGATATCGACTTCCTGTTTGAATGACAATGAGAGGAAATCTTGATGAATCCCTCTTCATCTTTTTCTAGTTCTGACTTGGAGGGTTTGGGAAGATTCAACAGAGGGCAGTCCCGATACAGGTGTCCATGCTCATGGAAACGACGATAGCGGAAGGGGATGAACTTGTAGTCCAAGGTTTGGAGTCATTCAATTTATTGGAAGGTCAAGCAAATCAAGTCTGGAATCAGAACAAAGACATTCATATAGATGCATAAATGAGCATAGGATGTCTAGCAAACTTGTCTGGTGGCTTCAGAAGACTTGACAAAGGTACCGAGGGTATTACCAATACCTTCTAGAATCTCTTCCTCCCAGAATTCCTGTGAGAGAGAATAGAGTTGAACCCAGACATGTGAAAAGGAGAAATATTCTTTGTCCAGGTTGAATTTATCCTTCCAATATTGAAGATGTAACCCTGCAGAACAAAAGAAAAAGGGGCCACTCTCAAAGATTTGCTCTCGTTCCTTGGGGTTTTAAAAAATGACAGTTAAAAAACCTTTGGAACCAAGTTTAAGATCTATATGACATGTGGGTTTCCGCTGAGAGTTGATCCAAATAATTAGATCTCTCTTAGTTTTCCAAAGGCCTGATAACTTACCTATTAACAAATGATATTTCATGTGTTGCACGTACCAACCAAGTTTTTTTTAATGGATCTCAAACTTTGACATCTATGTTGCCTTTGGTATGCACTGGCCCAACTTCCACTTGGTGATGCCTCCTGGATTGAGCTCGTCATCTATCATAGGTTCTTCCCTGGAGGGATTCACATTTTTGGAGATGTCAGTGCTTGAACATGTTGGAGTGTCAGATCAGGTCCAAAAGGACCAAATATAGTATTGTTGTTGCGAGGAGAGAGCAGTTGAGGGGGGTCAGACACCCCCCTCCTGCGGTACCATTGCGAGAGAATCAAGTTTGAAACCCGTTGATGCGAGGAATGGAAATTCCTCACTCAAGATTTTTTAAATCCCACTACTCTAGGGTGAGATAGGCGGGAATGCTACCTTGGAGATATAACTTATTAAAAAATATCAATCAACCCTCAAGAAATATGTTCTTGGGCCTGATGTTATTATCAAGTCGTGTACTTTTGCTAAAAAAAATATAAAAATGTTTATGTGTAAATGTTTATATGATTTAAATGAACAAAATAACGAATACATACAATCTGAAAACCAGTAACCACAAGTCTCAATTGAGAATAAACCAGATTTTTATTAACGATATTTTTATGAGTTATAGTGAAATGCCTCTTTTCAAACCCCTACAAGGATATGGACCAGAATCAGACTTAGAGGTCTAGGATGGAATTATAACAATCATACAAAGACAACTAGTGTCTGGAAGAAAAATACCAATATTGAAATGTACTGGATCAACCAAGCCACAAGGTCATCAAGTCTTGACTCTGCAAAATAGTCTTAATCATCACTAAAAATTAATTCAAGAATTCTAATGAAACTAAACAGATGACCAAGATAAATGAATGACCTTCTGAAACATGTTAAAAGTCTATGTTTATTAGTCCTTTCTTCTTTTCCACCTTTAGAATGATCTTGTTATCAACAAGAGGATTTAGCTCTTATAGAACTCAAAAACTAAAAGAATGAATATAATAAATCTCAATTTGAAACAACAACAAACCTCATCAGAAATATCTCTCTCTAATTTCTCCTCCCCTCCTTGTCCTTCTTTTCTCCCTTTTATTCTCTAAAAGGTAGTTCTCCAAGTACTTTAACTAATTATAGTTACTAAAGTTAAATAGATTTAGTTAATAAATAGGACAAGTATTTTATATGATACAGATAAATATAATAACTAAATAGGTGGGGTCCCCATCTATCATGCATCATTTATTTCAATAATCATTTCTAGATTTTCCTTGTCACTCCATAATATAATCAAAGAAAATTAAAAATCAACATCATAAAGCACACACATCATTCATCCAAAATACCATGACATATATCACTTGTACCTCCCATAATTTAACATGATATTTAAGCCTTAAAAAGAAATATCATGGTTCTTCCATCTGTCCAAAAATAGTAATGTCATAGTCAAGTATAAAAAACAAAGTCAAAATAATTCAGGGAATTTCTTTTTAAAGAATTCTTCCTTTTCCCTGATGAAGTCTTCATACTGAGACTTTTTCTCTTTCAATTGTGCTACTTTTGGATGCATATCACTTATGTTTCTCTTACCATTGCTTGTTGATTTCATCTTGGAGTGAGCAGAGGAAGAAGACTTAGCCATGTTGGGAGAGGTAATTGGTTGCTTGTCTTTGTCTGTCTGAGAGTTCTGGAGGGGAATTTTGTGATCTTTAGGTGGTGGAGGAGGTGTATACTCATTTGTGATAATCGATAATGTTGGGTGTATCGGAGGAGGAGGGGGGTCATTGAGCCATTGATTGGAAACAAAATATGGATTATTAGGAATACCACCCTATCCATCATCATGTGGTTGCACAAAGGATTCAGGAACATTGGCAATACCAGGGTGAGGCTACAATATGACATTAGGAGGTACTTAGGGTTGAGGCAAGTTAGGTTGTCCACCAAGATTTAAGTGTCCGGTTTGAATCAGCCATTGAAATCCATTAGAATCAACGTTAATGTATAGAGAATATCGACTTTTTATGCCCCCCAAGTTGCTAAAATTTATTAGGAAATCTCCCTCTTCTTCCTCTATTCCCTCCTCTACTACTACCCCTGATGAAGAAGCTCACCTATATCCATCACAATCAAATTAGCACATGAAATATAAGACACAGTAAAATTAAACATGTAATACAATTTGTCATCATGATTAATTTTGCTCTGAGAGTATCATAACCATGCAACACAAAAGGGAAATGAAGGGGAAAAGTTAAATTAGGGATAGAAGTATAACTATGCTACTATTCACCAAGAAAATTTTCATTTGAAATAAGATTGTTTGTACAAACCACTTTTTCCTCAAACGTGAACAAAACATTGCAAGGAGATTCTTCAATATTTCAACTTTAAATCACATTTGTATATATCATCATGATACCAATTAGCCAGAGACAATTCCCAAGTCCTTTCCAATCATACATCCATGCTATAATCCAATTCTGCGTCAAATTAACCATGTCGATTATCTTATGCATTTCATCTTAATTATACATATAGGACTAGAATGGAAAAAGGAATTTTAATGAATGGAACTTGAGGAAAGTAAGGTGATATGTATGAGGAAAATATGGAAGTCTATATAATAATCCATTTGAAACACATGACTTCATCATTTCTTCTTTTTTATGCCATCTAAAATATGAGTCATTATAATGATATTCAGAACAACCAACTGTATACATGAGCTATTTAAAGTACCTGTCTTTCCAAACTATATCCACAACCATAAACAAGCATGTCTTTGTTATTAAATCAATGTTAATCCATGCTCAAAATGAAGTTGTAAACAAAATAAAATCGTAGACTGATGCCCAAAAAAGTTCAAAACGCTAGGAGTCTAAAAAATACAACCATGGCCCATTTCAATTATACTTCAAATATTTAAAATTTGTGCCAAAATCGTCAACCAATCAATGTTTCCAACCAATAATCAAAATGGAACAAACTATACCAATATTGCATGCATGTGTAGCTTGACCAAACTAAGTCAAACCCAGAGAATATTTCAACCAAAACCACAATGGATAGAAGAAATGGAGCGATAAAAAAAGCATAGCTCGAATTGAAATGACATCGTGTATTTGAATCTGAAAGACCCAAGTTCAAGCATGTATTGTCAATGCAAAGTTAGGGTTTGGACCTGTAACTTTAAAACCAATATAGGAGTAACACAGAGAGTTGGTTGTACATAGTCCTTATATGTATAAAAAAACATTACCAAATTTGGGTCTGATTTCATACTTGACCCTTTTTAAATCAGAACAACAACTCAGGTGCAACCCAATGAGTACGCAGGCTATTGGCACCAAGTCGGTTTGAACCCGTATCCATTCTTTTCAAAAGATAAAACTATTATAAAACTAGGAACCGAAAAAATGGATACCTCCAGGGAAAACAAGTTATTCGAGCTCAATCCATTTCCTTTTAAAACAAATGATTGGAAATTGCAGCATAAATCAAACATAATACCAAGGAAACAATGAAATTTGAAAACTTTGGTGAAGTCAACCTAAGTCTTAAACCGATTATTTTTATCCATAAACTGAGAAAGTTTTCTTCTATTCAATCTAAAAATAACACAACACCCATAAAAACTTAAAGAGAACTCGAGTTTGAGTCTCATGCATGCAAACCAGGAGCTACCTTTTTCGAACTGTAATGGAAAGTGAAAATATGGAAAATGCAAACAAAACCCATTACTATCCTTCAACCAACAATCAATTTTTTCCTTGCCTTTCTTCAAGAAATGGTAGAGTAGGGAGAGAACACTTTCATGCACACAACAATGCTAACCAGAGCCAGATTTAATCATTTTTTTAAGGCAAATACATTACACCAGATGTAAAACAGACTGTGAGTTCATGATTCTTTTTATACTAGTGATGGGGTGTTGAAACAATTACTAGAACCACTAGGAGTGAGGGCTTCAACAAGTAGAACTCAAGGCTTCTTTCTAACCCTAATTTATGAATAGAAATAGCATGCTTGTAGCCTTGTTTTCCAAGGCTTGGATGCAGGTTAGCTTTGGGAGGAGACTTGCAACCTTTGGAGCTACAGAGCTTGAGGATATCATCACCAAACGTTGGATAAAAGGTACAGTTATCGATCTTCTCTTCGACTGCTTTGTGTTCATCTATTTCGGTATGTTTGGGGTAGTGTAGAAACTAGATTGACTTTTAGGGAGTCATTTCCTCTGTCTATACTCTAAACCCTCGTATAGTTATAGGGGGATTTTCCCGCTAGCAGAATTGGCGACTCCATTGGGGAGTCTCTCTAGGGTTTTTAGGGAGGTTTTTTGGGTTGTTGATTGGCTTCTTGTTTCCCTTTTGAGTTTCATTCAAGTTTATTGAGTCTTTTAAGGGTTTTTGGTCACCTGCAAGGTGCATACCAACTTTCCCTGCCCTATTAGTGTGCCTTATCTTTTTATTTTTGAAAAGTCTCAGAGGTGTACGTGCCCTGTTTTGGGTCAGCCCGCATACATACGCGCTCTGCACATTAGAAAGCACACGTACATACCTTCTTTGCATAGTAGACATCCCGCGTACATATGCGCTCTGCATAGTAGACAACCCACATACATACGCAGGCTGTTGATGCATAAGCTCGCGTCTCTATGTCTTGAAAGCAATTTTTTTTAACAAAGAGAGAGTTTGTCCCTTTCCTGATAGAAGTTCAGACTTCTTAGGACTTTCTTGAACCATTCAGAGTCTCTGTCTATGGCTATATCTTAGGTGGAAGTTTTGGTTAACTTGTTCCTTAGTTTTCTTGTGTTTGCCTTAAAAGGTTTAGAGCAAGCTGTCAAGTTTTAGATCCTCCTTTTCGTTTCTTGATTGAATCCATGCGATCCATAGTTGGTTTGGGGTCTTTATCAATCTTGTTTTCGGTTTTTTCTTTGTTCATGTTTCTTGTTTTGAAAAAACAAAAAAGATTTTACTTCAATTTTTTCTTGTTAAAGCAGTTGGAAAAATAAAAATAAAAAAATTATTTTCTTCCATTAGTTTGGTAAAGTAGGCAAGATTGTTTGCAGAAGAAAAAGAGTCTTCATTTCAAAGTT
>SNQJ01S0001483.1:298090-327728 GCA_010110895.2 Picea sitchensis | reverse complement strand
GAGCAGCTGAATGAGTACAAAGTCTATCATGTGCTCAGGACGCTGAATGGAGACGCGGATAAAGAGGCGAATCAAGGATCACTGCAAAACAAAGGACAGCTGAAAATCAATGGGGAAACTTCCCATCATCCGATCCCCTAAATACAGAGGTTGCTTAAACGAGTTCTTTCAAATCGACCTGGCTTCAGACAGGAAGGACGGCAGCTCATTCCTCCAATCGGACGGACACGATCTAAACGCGGAGATATGGAATCTTATTCCACCCGTGAAGAACACGAACAGGGACAGGAGGACTTGTTGTTAAATGACACTCGCTCAACACCACACCAGCCACGAAGACGGACGAGTAGCTCGCAGGAAGCAAGGAGCAGCGAAGGTTTTGAGCATAGCAGTCATGGAATCGGGTTCTAAAACCCCCCTCACGCCAAAAGAACAAATAGACATGATCAGAGCTGAACTGGAAAGCATAAGGGCCTCCACCAATCAACGAAAGTGGGAATCTCTGAAGTTTGAAATGGAGGACCTCAAAGATGAACTCTCAGACGAAATTCACGTTGGCTTGAAAGATGCAGCCAACCTCATGGGAGACTTAGGAAAGCGCCTCTGCAACCTGGAGCAGAAAGTGGAGGAATTAACCACAGCATTCAGCAAGATCTCTGAAGCATCTGCAGAAGCGGCCACCAGTACTGGAAACAAAGGAAATCGCTAATGGCGTAGCAGCCGTCTCAGTTTTGAAAGGAGCCCCAGCCCAGGATATTGGTTAGACAGGCGCAGTCCTTCTTTTAGTTGTATTGTTCTTCTAGGAGTAAAACTTTGATTGTAGATGGTAAAAGAATTCTGGCTGGAAATTGTATTACAGAGCAGTAGCTCTGAGATGATCTGTAAGGGTTCGGCAGCCCTCTCTGCCATAATCTAAATAAAGCTCCATACCCGTTTATGTTAAAAAAAAAAACAAGATGGCATAGCTATGAATGGTAAAGAGAGGCATGGAAGTGATCTCTTTTATGCTCTACACAAAAATACTATGTGTCATAAGCCAATTCATGCAACACAAAGCACTAAATCAACGATTCCTAACAATTAAATAAATCTCATCAATCAATTAATAAATCCTACCAATCATGACAACTATGGATTGGAGTTTAAATAGGCTCTATAACTAGTTGTTTCAGTGCTAAGTGAGTATGAAGAAAGATATTGTAGACTCAAAGCTTTTATCCTAGAATCGTAGAGCATTACATAATGCCTCTAAACGCCTTTATGCCAGTGTTGAACATATTAGCATATATCTACCTTGTGATTCTAAAGGCCTTTATGTTGCACACCTCTGCATTGTAATTTTTTCCTTTATACACCATTTTAGCATATGTGGGCTTCCAAAGATCGGTCCTCAAGGTAAAATGCATCCTTGGTTGCCTCGACAAGTTGCTACAACTACAAATGAATATGATGAGCACTTGGTTGCTTTTTTTTAGCTTGTGTAGGGTCTAATGCAGCTTAGCTTCTTAAGGAAAAACACATCACTGACTACTTAGACATGCTAATGCAGTTTCCCTCTAAGTGTGTTTTGGCTTCCCATGGTAAAACACATTCTTGCTTTTGTTGATCTGTTGTTACAACTACCAAACCAATGTGATTTGGCTTCATTCGCATGTTTTTAGTTGTTGTGGGATCTAACTAAGTTTCCTAAGGAAAAATGCATCATTGACTACCTTGATGTGCTATTGTAGTTTCCCACATTATGTGATTTGGCTTCATTTGATTTATTTTAGTTTTTGTGGGGGGCAATGAAGCTTCCTAAGGCAAAACACATCATTAGATACTTTGACGTGTTGTTGTAGCTACCCACTAAGTGTGTTTTAGTTTCCCTTGGAAAAATTGCATCATTGTTTGTGTTGCCTTGTTGCACCTCATCTTGCAATGCATTCCAGACTCGAGAAGCTCATTTATCCTTTATGCAGTGAGAAGTACACATTTATTGATGCATCATCATCGCGTAAACTACATAGCACTACATTTCTCCCCAGATTGTCCATCGTCAAGATGTAGTGCCCGGAAGCACCATAAGCGAAAATGAAGTTGCTTGGGCTTCATTGTATCATTGACACTAATGCCTAATCTTTCTATATGTTGAACAATGGTTTGCAATTCAACAAATGATATTGGACGCTCTTGATCTTTTAGAAATGCTTGTATGCAACTAAAATGAAGAATTATGAGCAAATGGATGATAATCAATGCATTCATGAGCATGGGTGTATTGTAGCAAAATTAATATAATTTGTGATCATGCATCAGAGCTTGTGTCACTGCAATAGTAGTACAACATTTTGTTTGCTTCAGAAGGATATAATAATTTCTAAATTGTTCTCATGTCTGCTTTTTGACACTGAATAATTTGTTCCACAATTCATGCCAAATTTAGAAAGGCAAATGGTTGATAGTTGAAAAAAAATCCATTGTTGTGCCCTTTTACCACTTGGATCTCCTTATTTCTAAATTTGTTCATGTTCATTATTCCCCTTCACCAATTGTGTTAACTAAATTTGTTTCTTCATATTAGTCAAGATGATGCATTAGTTAAGCTTAAGAAAATATTCAAAGTATCCTATGAATGTTAATGATCCAGGTGGATATCGGTGGCCACCCACCTTTTCCAATTGCCTCAAAATAGTTTTCTGACAATTTTGGTAATTTACTATCTTTAGCAATTTTCATCTTTCGGGCCATTTTGAGGCCCTAAACGATGTTTTTGGGAAAACAGGGAGCAATATGGAAGTTTCTTTCATATTGCCTCCAAAATGAATCTCATCAACGATACCTTTCCAATGGGCTATCATGCACCTAAAACGGAGATTGTATGCAAAAGTTACAACCCCGGGAAGTTGATGTACTAACTTACCCAAACGGGGCCCACATGACTTTTGGCACTTCATCTCCTAGGGTTAGGCTTTTGGATGTCTAGAGTTTTTGGCATTCCTGTTTATTGTAAAAAGGCCTTCAGAGCCTCATTGTAATCATCTTCTTGCAAATGCGAGTAGCCGTCAAATATTTTCTTAGAGATAAGTTGCCACCATTCTAGCGAGTCTTTCACTCTGTATTTTTACAGTCTCTGTACATTTCTTTCATTAATAGAAATCGTGTATTACTGTATCTTTGTGTTTATGGTTGCATCTATGATACATTTCTGTTATATTATTGGATATCCGTGATATCTCTATGCATTTCTTTATTATATCTCCGCTCTCATTTCATGCCGAAAATAATCTAGATCAGTTAATTAACACAGTCCAATGATAGATACATTTAGAATATGCAGATAAATACCATTAACCATTGTGGGTCAATTAACTCCTATGCAACAAAATCTTGATTGAGCATTCACTCACTATGTGAATCATTTTATATGTCGTGGTCCATCTATACATTTAAATCTAAACATGTATTCCTTTAATCTCTCATATAGGCAAATCATTTGCAATCATAATAAATCATTCACTAATCATCCATAAACCATCAGGGAAAACTTCACAAATCAACATCTTAGTAAAATCATCACGATTGGACATGCTTTAAATTCATCACACTCACCAAGGCATAAAGCAACCGAAGGAGGTTCAAAAACACAATCAATCCCAAGCTAGTCATGAAATTAAACTCAAGGCAAAGATCAAGTAAGCCATCCAGTCATAAGCATTCAAGCGCAATTCAAGTAATAGGGTACCTAAATGCTAGTTCCTGGGGTCTATTGAGGACATCAACAAATGGTGACACAACATGCAAAACCAAGAATTTATTATAGAAGCCACTAGGAAATGAACACAAAGTGAAGGAAAATGCATATGCTTTTCATGGAAGTCTAAGGATTGAAACATAAGCAGATTCATCATAGGATTTTCTTATAAGGAAATCAATGAATACTCTTGTGAAATAGTTTGGCAAACTTAACACATGAGCCAAAGAAGAAATTTGATGAGATTTTTTAATTCTGGTATGAGTCAATAATCAAGATTGGGACCATAATTTGAGGGCCTGTTTAGATTTGGGGTGTGAAATTTCCCTAAGGCATGGAATAGAATATCCCTCAAGTGTTGCTCTATTACCTGCGAGCGTCCATAGCCACAATGGAGTTTCCACAACATTGTATGCCTTTCTTGAATCCTAATCAAACATCCATAACCCCGATAGAGGTTTCCTACATCACCTTGCTTTAACTTAACTTCCTTTCACTGTGTTTTCTTTTTATATATTAAATAATGATTCATGGGTGGGAGGAAGAAGCGAACCTTGATAGGCTCGATGGGGTTGATCACCTTCTATTGGGATTTATTAAATAAGATCCATCTTAAATCCATATCTATCATGCGTCGAGAGCGATCAAATCTCTCGAGGTGCAAACCTCCTTTTAGAGTGAAAAACTTGAAGAATGGTTTGCACCTCGAGGGATTTGATCCCTCGAGGTGCATGATAGATCCGAATTTAAGATGGATCTACATTGATTCCAGTCGCAGGAAGGAATGTAAAAATTTTAGATGATAACATTTATTTGTATGTATATGTTTAAGATGAACTTGATACTTTGAAATTTACAGCGTTATGAATCCAAATGATAACAAAGTAACAATGTTTATGCATGAAGGTGTTGAATAATAACTAATTAGAATTGTTAAGATATTGAATAACATATACAGTGGATCATATCATTAAGAAGTGATATCATGAAGATATTGAATAAATCATATATTACACAGTAATGGATCTCAATCTATCTTATTCTGCTTTTTTGTTACACACACTGATACACTTTCCCATCTTTTTATATCAATCATATGGAAATTGAGGTTGAAATTGTAGACCATGAAAAGCTTTAAATCCAATAAAAGTGGGACCTTGAAGAATTTCAGAGATCCTGAGTTTTTCACATTATATATATCTTAATATTATAATGGTTTTAATGTGAAAATAATAATAGATAAATCACACCTAACCAAACAAAGTATAGGGCTTCAACTTATATATATATATATATATATATATACAATGTTATTGGTAAATTCATTTCGCTTGATCATTTAGAGTATCTCACAATTGAAATCAATATAGATGATTAATTTCCTTCGTATCATTTCTTCAATTGATTAATGCACTGAATCATTTTTCATTGTGATACTAAAATCAATATAGAGGATTAATTTAGTTCATATCATTTTCTCGATTAATCAATGCACTGAATCAATTTTCATAGCATTATCACTGAAATCACTCTATTGTTTTATGTTATTTCATTGTTAAAATGAATACAACCACTCAATTATGCTAAATCATTTTTCATTGTATCATCACTTAAATCAATGCATTTTTTTTTTGCATTATGTCATTATTGAAATCAATGCAACTAATTGCTCTAAATCATTTTTCATTGTCTCATCACTTAAATCAATGCATTGCATTGTTTTGCATTATCTCATTATTCAAATCATAGCAACTAATTGCTCTAAATCATTTTTCATTGTACCATATCTAAAATAAATTCACCCTATTGTTTTGTGTGATAGGATTCCTTTAGTAAGTGTGATTGGGTTCCTTTAGTAAATTGTCTTGTTAATCAAGCCAAGGTGCAAGAACAATCAAGGAGTTAGTTGGAAAAGATTTGAGTCTTCCATTAATTTTGACTCGCCTTTGATGTCTACAATGAACAACCAAGTTCATTTTTGCGTCAAGCTCATAATTGATAGCAAGCTATCTCAATTTTTTTCAAGGCAAGAACGTTGAATTCTAGGAAAGAAAACTAAAGCACAAAATCAACAAACTAATCTAAGAAATCATGGAATTCATAAAGCATAGAACAAATTGGCAACTGAACAAAAACATGAAAATAAGATACTCTATGAAAGTCATGTATGAAAGCAAATGATTGAAATAAGCAAACACTAATCTACGAAACAGTGAAATCTTGATATGCACAAGCTAGTCTATCTTGAGGGCAAGCTAATTGAAATGTCACTTCAAGAATTGACCACTTGTTAGAAGGGAGAACTTGATTCCCTCAACGGTTTGAAGATTATAAGTTCAAGGGCCAATCTTTCTTATAAATTGATATGGTCACAACCTCATGTGTTGCAACTTTGTATGTTTGCCTTTTGATTTGTTGGTCTTATCCCACCCGGGGACAAGATTATCAATTGAAACTCCTTGTCATCTAGTGCATGCTTGTGAAACTAGCACTTAACAAGCTTTTGATGGGAAACAAAATTATTCTTTGAGTTGATCCTCTCTTCCTCCAATTTCAATCGAGTATTGTTTCTATTTTGGACAAGTGAGGAACCACCGTCACTTGTTTCCTATGCACTAAACTTGGTAATAATTTGTTGTTTTATAAATTGAATCACCATCATAGCATTCACAACGGTTAAAAGGATGAATTTTGACCACTGAGTGAAATAATTAGTAGTTTTTAGCATGTAATTGTGCCTATTGGAGGAAAATGGGTTGATTTCTCCTATCATATCGAGGCCCCACTATTCAAAATGTTTGTTAATGGTGATAGGCTACAAAACCATTGTTGCCTACTTCTCTTTCCCCATGCATATTTGGAAAACATGACACTTTTGAACATGTGCATGTGCATCCTTAAACATTGTTACCAATAATATATGACCCTTAATACTTCATGTGCAGTGGTGTCTCCTAAGAAATGTGATCCTCTTAGCTCATCATGTAAATCATTCAAGACTCTCTCGACATCTCATTTTTCTAAACATCTAAGCATCACACCATCATAGTTTTTCCTAAAAGGAACCCCATTGATGAGGCAATACTAAGAAATTTCATCCTTAATGTTATTTTACTCTCGGCATGTAAATGATCTGGACTATATATGTGTTGCAAGTATTATCTGGACTCATAATACCATGAATCCATACAAAAATAATTCCAAATAAGAAGTTGCGAATTCATCACATAATTGGAAGTAGTAGTGTAAATGTTATAAACATTGTAATGCCTGGAAGTTCATGTTAATAGGAGAATAATTCCCCATTGGGTCCCATTCAAAGGACATCCCAATGGATTGTAGGCACAAACACTATCTAATAAATACAAATCTATGAAGAATTCAAAATGCATGCTAGGGTGGTTTTTAGTCTTACTAATTGTGTTTCCCAATATATTAGAGATGATTTATGCCCAAATGAAGATGATCCCATCTTCATAGACCACTTGAACGATGAGCATCTAATTCATGTAGAAGCATTGTGTGTTCTACTCCATGTACAACCTACACATTAGATACATGCTACCTTTCAACTCTTTCTTGAAGCTTTATATAGAGTATTTTGCCAAGGATATATTCTCAAAGGCCTTGGTATTGTCCCTCCACTTCTCTGGTGTTTTATAATGGTTATTAGCCTCCTTATATGCATTCAACCATCCTATTCTCAATTTCTACATGGGATTGCGGATGTTGTACATCCAACATCCAACAAATGTTGGCAATATTGAAGGAAACAATGAGCCTTGTGAACTCACAATATATCTTCATGTCCTATACATTTACATGGTACATCAACCGCTTTATCAAATAGAAGCCACCCTATGTAGATGGGGCATTTGAACCAAATGGGCATGAAAAACATTCTATCCTAGAAGCCGCCCTGTGTAGGTGGGGTACTTGAACAAAAAGGGTATGGATAACCTTTTACCTGGAAGCCACCTCATTTAGGTAGGGTCTTTAAACCAAATGGGCATGGAAAACCCTCAACCTTAAAAGCCACCCCGTGTAGGTGGGGCCTTTGAACCAAATGATCGTACTTTCTATATCGTTCTAAAGGATCATGATCTTGAGAACATTTAGGTCTAACAAGGGTCATGGTTGTTTTGTACAATTCAAAGGGTTGGGGAAATAAGTCATCGGAAGAGACTTCTAGTGCGAACATTATATATATATATATACACACACACACACACATGTCAGTTGTTGAGTTATATGAGTCTTCAAGATCAATCTTAGGAGAATTCTAAGGTTCATGCTTCATTTTCCCTTTTCCATTCTTCTCTAGGGATATCCTACACAAAGACATATTGCAGTATATTCAACAAAAGACAACCAGAATAGGAAGTAAAACTCCCATAGCTCAAAGAGGAATACAATGCTTTTTATGAAAGACTTGGGGCATACATATAGCAATTGTTCCTTGAGAATTTGAAATCTTGTAGATCCCCTAAGTTTAGGGAGCATTAAATATTAGTAATTGGAGTAGACATTGACTAGGGTTGGAGGAGACATTGACTAGGGTTGGTGGAGTGATGTTCCAAATTTAAAATTTGTTAACGAAACTAAAACTAAGACATAGTTTTAGTTTCGTTAACAAATTAAAACTCAAAACCCATACACCAACCATTAGCTCAAAACTTCATTAGGCGGACATCAAAGTAAATGTGAAAGTATCCCTAGGATTGGACCTACTAGTAACATCTTTGAAGGCTTAATTCACATCATTGTCATAGAAAAAATTAATGTATGAGATATCTCAAAATTTACGAGGTCGTCATCAATGAAACTATTGCTACTATCATGCTATCATAAGCAACCAACAACCAACGTGTTTCATGTTGTCAATAATTTCAACTTAAGGTATTCGAAGGTTTGTTCTAGTTGAAACCTAATTTAGAGGGCACATGGAAGGTGAGGGATTTAAAACAAGTACAAGTTATGGGGATCTAATCAAATAATTTTCCTCTCTTAAATACTATATTCCTAATTATATAAGAGTCTTTAGTTGTGAGATGCAAGGATAAACAAGGAAAGCTCTTGCCAAATAGCTAAGTGGCTCGAAGATGTATTTTTGGTAATTGTCAAGGACAACATTTGAGATCCACAATTTGTGGTTTAGGGCCAATAATGAAAGCAAGAATAATAACACAAAATATCACAAGTTTACCAATTCATGACTCGAGAAGAAATTATAATGGATCTTATTTCCATCACCAACCTAGGCTTCCTTTAAATAGATCTACGCTCAACATACAATTTATTTCTCATCTTTATCAGTAGAATGTTTAGAATAACCACAATTAGTAACCTAATTTGTTTTGGGCTTTAGGTTTTTGCATTTCTAGCCTTGTAAGATTTTAGCAATGGAAATGAGTCCAGGTGTGACAAATACGTCTATTCTATGTGTTTCGCCACCATCAAGTGAGCATCCACAATCCTGGTGTCTCAAGTATTGTTCTATTGTTAACCAAGCATCCATATCCCCAATATAAGGTATTTGAACCACCCTTTCCAACTATTTTTTTATCAGACCATGTCTATGAATTAACTATGGGTTAATGACTATATATTGAAAGTTAAAAGATAACTTCATGCTTGAGTATGGATGATCTTACATTTAGAACTAGACAAGAAACCCTCCACCTAAGAGACTACTCAAGGGCCAAGTTTTTGCATCATAAGCATCTATCTGTTCATGGTTTAGAAAAATATCTCTATAATAGAACATAGATCCCTTCATTGAGTGTGGGTTGATGATCTTATATATCTACAACTATGATGTCATCACGACGTGAATAGGTTTCCTTAAAGATACTAGGGATGGCTAATCTAGTGCTTTAATTGTGCTCCCTTTAGAGTTCATGATACAAGCATGTTTCACAACAAAAAGGGGAAGACATTTTGAATGAGGTCAAAAGGTTACAAATAAAAGGGAAAAACACTTTCAAAAGAACTAGATATGTAAATAAAACAAAGGGAGAACTAATAAAAATATGAGAAGCATAAATCTAAAAAGTATAAACATGAAAAAAAAACATTTTAAAATTTACTAAATCTATAACATGAGTTATTCTAACTATGTACATGACACCTTTTAAAAATGGTGTAGCAAAAGTATTGTTTGAGGTGTTTCACATGGGTGGTTATAAGGAACAAGGAACTAGCATCCATGTCTTGCAAGTAGTATCAAACCAATCTTTGAAATAATTTGGTAAGGACCCAATAACGAGAGATCTAATTTGCATGTTTTTCTTCTCCTTTTGGGCTTTCTTCCACCTAACAATGTTGTCCCCTATTTAAAACTCATTTGGAATTGAATTTTTTATCAAACACTTCTTCACAACACTTTGATGCTTGAATAATCAATTTTAGGCATTTTATCTTTCCTCCACCAATTGTGATAACACATCGATCCATGATTGTATAGTTGAGGTTTCAATGCCTAACACTCTTTATGATAATTGAAGGGATGTTAAAGACAAGTTAATATAGAGAATTTCCTCCTTCCTATAGACTAGAAAGCGGGGAGAATTTCCTAAGGTTGCGTTGGGGATCACATTATTATCCCACGAAGCATATGGTAGGACTTTATGCTAACCCTTTTGGTGATCATCTACAATTATTTTAAATGAAAATATTTGTGTATTATGTTTTTATGGCTAGAACTAGGGATCAATTTCCTTAGGAAGCCTATGCCCCTTTACTCAAATGGTTACTCTACTTTGAAAGGTTGTAGGGGTAATGCGGTGTTCCTTTGTTTTCCAAAGTGTATTTGAGAAGCATGACAATTTTGTGCTAGATTATGAACAACTCAAAATAACGTTGGCCAATAATATCCAAGCCTTAGGATTTTAATTTTATGTGCAATAGTATCTCATTATAAAATGCCACCCACAACTCTTGAATGTAGATCTTTGAGGACAACTTGTATGCGAGGATTTTCAAGGTGTCGATGTAGATAGGATGTCATTTATTAAAGTGAAATGGGCATATTTTAGTATGAGACATCTCCCTCCTTTGGGAATGAAGTGTCATGGACATCTTCCATAGTTAAGCTAGGGTTAAATCATAGTACCACAAATCCATGGTAATTAGGATATATTATTGTTAGAAGCGCACAACCCACCATTGTAATTTTTAACAATTAGTATGCATACCCCTTAACCTTTACAAACTTGGTTGGTCTAGTATCGAGATCATATTATTTCATTGTGATTATCTAATTCCCTCTCTTTTTACCTAATCCTTTTTGTGTGAACAACATTTGAACAATGAGGTAGGACACTAAGGTGATGGTGTGACTCTTCAAAATATAAGATCTTGATTTTCACTTGCTTGAAGCTTTATACAGAGTATTTTCTCAAGGATATATTCTCAAAAGCCTTGGTATTGTCCCTCCACTTCTCTTGTGTTTTATAATGGTTATTAGCCTCCTTATATGTATTCAACCATCATATTGTCAATCGTTGCATGGGATTGGAGATGTTGTACATCCAACAAATGTTGGCAATATCAAAGGCAACAATAAGCCTTATGAACTCACAATATATCTTCATTTCATGTACATTTACATGGTAGTAGGTACATCAACCACTTTATCAAATAGAAGCCACCCCATATAGGTGGGGTATTTGAAATGTTCTACCCTAGAAGTTGCCTTATGTAGGTGGGGTCTTTGTACCAAATGGGCATGGATAACATTCAACCCTAGAAGGCACATTGTTTAGGTAGGGTCTTCAAACCAAATGGGCATGAAAAACCCTCTACCCTAAGAGATGAGGTGGGGCCTTTGAACCAAATGGTTGTGCTTCCTATCTTTTTCTAAAGGAACATGATCTTGAAAAAGGTTAGGAATAACAAAGGCCATGGTTGTTTTTGACACTTTGAAAGGTTGGCGAAATAAGTTGCTAGAAGAGACTTCTAATGTGAACATTGCATATATGTATATGCTAGTTGTATATGTATATGTGACCTATTGGAAACCCAACAAATTCAACCAGCTGACAATGAGCTAGTTTAGGATATATTCACTCTACCAAACAAACAAAGCTTCCTTGAACATGTGAACATTGCATACATGTATATGCTAGTTGTATATGTATATGTGACCTATTGGAAACCCAACAAATTCAACCAGCTGACAATGAGCTAGTTTAGGATATATTCACTCTACCAAACAAACAGAGCTTCCTTGAACCAAGTATAATATATGAAACGATGAAGGCTTTCTTCAAGAACAGGTCAACAATAAAGCAGTGTCTACTGCAACTCAAATCCTTTGCCCAACCTGACCGGTCAGGCCAGTTAGACCTACCATGTTTGTAGTTTTACAAGTTGTTGCGGAGAGCACTAATTATTGTGCGTGGTATGGAAGAGTGTTGGAGATTGTTGCAGTTGTTGGAACTACAAAACTTTCTTGGTGCAAACCCAGTCCACTTGATTGTGATTATTGCGTTTATAAAGCCTGTTAAAATCACATATGCCTTGCTGGGGATTTCCGTCCTTCCATCTTATTATGACTACTAATAGAATCAAGAATTAAAAAGAAGTCATTAAATTCGTGGAAACTATAGAGGGAAAAGATTCTAATCTTACACCCCCACCCTAGAATCGCAAACAAACAAATTCAGCTTTCTATCAAAAATAGTAAAGGAGTTGACTTGAGGTTTCAAAATGAGAAAGATGATGGCTTGGCCTGGATCCATGTCTGTGTACTATAACTAGTCTCATTTCAGTTTCAATTGGGAAGGGCCGAGTATTGTTTTTATATTATTATTGAATTGAAATTGTTCATTCGTTGGGAAAGAGTTGTGGCAAAGAAAGAAGAGAAACCCTCCTCATAACTTAATGGAAATTCGATATCGATTCATTAAGCATACTTTGAATTTATTAAGCATTAGATTGAAGTGGGATCGATATGAAAGAAATTTGCAACATTTTCGACAAAGGGAATAATAAAAACTTGTTATGTTGTATGGAACTACTGCCAAAAATAAGTTTTGTGTGTTTAATTTGAAATCCTTACGAGAGGGAAGACATGCTTAGGAAGGGTTGTTGCTAAGAACTTTTATGTATTTTAGCTTTATGGATAGAGATACAATGTTATGGGTTTTAAGGGCAAGAGGAGACAGAATGAAAACATAGAGTCCACCAAAAAAATTGAGATCGAGGGTGACAAAGGAGTATTAAAGCTCCCTAAAAAAATCAACACAACACATGGGTGGCATTCCATAACCATAAGTAAATATCGACTGATCTAGGTGAAAAGTTCTTGTACAGACACTACCCCTTCAAAAAGGCCTTCAACGCAATACAAATAGTGCTCAATCTTGTTGACTCTTGCCCTTCAAACTTTGTGACTCTTGAGCTACACTAGATGACTCTAGAGCTTCTGACACTCTCAACTCATTACAACCCTATTTACTCCCACTTTGAATTTTCAACTAGTTTGTGAGAATATACTTCAATAGAAATAAGAAATTACAAATTGCTTGCACAAGTGAGACTTAATTAATCAAATTTGGGAAAAGCTTTGCTTCTACTCTTAACTCAATCTTAATATTGCCACTTCCAACATTTGTGCATTGGCTTGCACATTCTTTGGCACTTATGCATTCGCTTCAAATTTATTTGCTCACTCGTTTTCTTTCATTCTCCCTCGTGCATGGAGCTTGATCGAAAATGGTTGCTCTCTTGAGTTGTGCAAGCTTCAAGGTGCTTCGAATGAAATATTTCAATCTCCCTTTAATATTCATCCTCTTCATCTCTCCACATCTCTCCAATCCATGCCAAATCATTGAATCTGCACAATGAGAAACCCTCTATTACAAGGCCATGATAGTATTCTCTCTCTCTCTCTCTCTCTCTCTCTCTCAAGCTTTTAACAACTAGAGTAATGAAAAATAGAGAAGAGAAAACAATAAGAGAGATACTTAGCACCACAATCAACAAAGAAGTAAATTGATACAACATTTGGCAAACTATTAAGTAAAATACATATTAGCTCAAAACCTCTTGTTTTTTATTAAAAGATGGGAAATCGTTTAAAAATGATAGGGGTGGTAATGTAACTAACAAGATGGCATGACAATGAATGGTAAAGAGAGGCATGGAAGTGATCTCTTTTATGCTCTGCACAAAGATACTATGAGCCATAAGCCAATTCATGCAACAAAGAACATTAAATCAACAATTCCTATCAATTAAATAAATCTCATCAATCAATTAGTAAATCTTGTTGATCATGGAAACCATGGATTCGAGTTTAAATAGGCTCTATAACTAGTTGTTTCAATGCTAAATGAGTATGAAGAAAGATATTTCAAACTCAAAGCTTTTATCCCATAATCGTAGAGCATTACATAATGCCTCTAAAAGCCTTTATGTCAGTCTAACATATTAGCACATCTCTACTTTGTGAGTATGAATGTCTTCATGTTGCACACCTCTACATTGTAAGTTTTTCCTTTATATGCCATTTTAGCATATGTGGGCTTCCAAAGATCACTCCTCCAGGTAAAATGCATCCTTGGTTGCCTCAACAAGGTGTTGCAACTACAAAATGAATATGATTAGTACTTGGTTGTTGTCTTTAGCTCTTGTGGGGTCTAGTGCAACTTCTTAAGGCAAAACACATCACTAACTACCTAAGCATGTTGTTGCATCCTCCCTCTAAGTGTGTTTTGGCTTCCCATGGTAAAACACATTCTTTTTTTTGTTGATGCGTTGTTACATCTACCAAACTAATGTGATTCGGCTTCATTAGCATTTTTTAGTTTTTGTAGAGTCTAGCTAAGCTTCCTAAGGGAAAATGCATCATTGGCTACCTTGATGTGCTATTGTAGTTTCCCACGTTATGTGATTTGGCTTCATTTCCATTATTTTAGTTGTTGTGGGGTCCAACGAAGGTTCCTAAGGAAAAACACATCACTGGCTACTTTTACATGTTGTTGCAGCTACCCACTAAGTGCATTTTAGTTTGCTTAGTAAAAATTGCATCATTGTTTGTGTTGCCTAGTTGTGCCTCCTCTTACAATGCATTTTGGCCTCGAGAAGCTCATTTCTCCTTTATGCAGTGAAAAGTACCCATTTATTGATGCATCATCACCAGGTAAGCTTCATATCACTACATTGCTCCCCAGATTGTCCATCATCAAGATGTATTGCCAGGAATCCCCTTGAGCGAAAATGAAGTTGCTTGGGCTTCATCGGATCATTGGCACTAATGCATAAGCTTTATAGATATTGAACAATGATTTGCAATTCAATGAATGATATTAGACACTCTTGATCTTTCAAAAATGCTTGTATGCAACTACAATGAAGAATTATGAGTGAATGAATCATAATCAGTGCATTCATGAGCATGGGTGTATTGTATCACAATTAATATGCTTTGCGATCATGCATGGGAGCTTGTGTCATTGCGATAGTAGTACAACATTCTGCTTGCTTCAAAAGGATGTAATAATTTATTTTGTTCTCATGTCTGCTTTATGGCACTAAATAATTTGTTCCACAATTCAATACCAAATTTAGCAAGGTAAATGGCCGATAGTTGAAACAAATCCATTGTTGTGCCCTTTTACCGCTTGGATCTTCTTATTTCTAACTTTGTTCATGTTCATTATTCCCCTTTTCCAATTGTGTTACCTAAATGTGTTTCTTCGTATTAGTCAAGATGATGCATTGGTTAAGCTTAAGCAAATATTTATAGTATCCTCTTAATGTTAATTAACATGGTCCAGTGATAGATGCATTAAAAAATGTAGATAAATATCATTAGTCATTGTGGGTCAATTAATGTCTATGCAACAAAATCTTGATTGAGCATTTGCTCACTATGTGAATGATTTTATATGTCATGGTCCATTTATGCATTTGAAATTTAAACATGTATTCCTTTAATGACTCATATAGGCAATCATTTGCAATCATAATAAACCATTCACCGATCATCCATAAACCATCAAGGAAAACATCACCAACTCAACATCTTAGTAAAATCATCACCACTAGATATGCTTTAAATTAATCACACTCACCAATGCATAAAGCAACTGAAGGAGGTTCAAAAAGACAATTAATCCCAAGCTAATCACCAAATTAAACTCAAGGCAAAGATCAAGTAAACTATCCAGTCATAAGCATTCAAGCACAATTCAAGTAATAGGGTCCCCAAATGCTAGTGCATGGGGTCTATTGAAGGCATCAACAAATGGCAACACAATAGGAAAAACCAAGAATTTATTATAGAAGCCACTAGGCGACGAACATGAAGTGAAGGAAAATTATTTTGCTTTTCGTGGAAGTCTAAGGATTGAAACATAAGCAGATTCATCGTAGACTTTCCTTATAAGGGAATCAACGACTACTCTTGTGAATCAGTTTGGCAAACTCAACACATGAGCCAAAGAAGAAATTCGATGAGATTTTTTTAATTCTGGTATGAGTCAATAATCAAGATTATGACCATAATCTGAGGGCCTATTTAGATTTGGGGTGTGAAAAAATTCCAAAGGTGTGAAATAGAATATCCCTTGAGTGTTGCTCCAATACCTACGACCGTCCACAACCACAATGGAGTTTCCACAACATCACATGCCTTTCTCAACTTCTAATCAAGCATCCATAGTCCCTATAGAGGTTTCCTACATCACCTTGCTTTAACTTAACCTCCGTTCACAATGTTTTCTTTTTATATATTACTTAGTGATTCATGGGTGGGATGAAGAAGCAAACCTTGATAAACTCAATGGGGTTGACCACCTTCTATTGGGATCCATTAAATATTAACCATATCTGGGTATTCAAAGTACCCCCTTTATATTTCTAGCCCTAAACTTCTGAGTTTCACCTTTCACATTTCACATGATCTACTAATTTAGTAAGTGTGTTTGGGTTCCTTTAGTAAATTGTCTCGTTAATCAAACCAAGGTGCAAGAACAATCAATGGGTTGGTTGGAAAAGATTCAAGTCTTCCATTAATTTGGACTCACCTTTGATGTCTATGATGAACAATCACGTTCATTTTTGCGTCAAGCTCATAAATGATAGCAAGTTATTTCAATTGTTTTCAAGGTGAGAACGTTGAATCCTAGGAAATAAAACTAAAGCACAAAATCAACAAACTAATCTAAGAAATCATGAAATTCATAAAGCATAGAACAAATCAGCAATTGAATGAAAGCATGAAAATAAGATACTTTATGAAAACCATGTACGAAAGCAAATGATTGAAAGAAAACATCAATGCAAACACTAATCTACGAAAACAATGAAATTTCGATATGCACAAGCTAGTCTATATGGAGGGCAAGCTAATTGAAACGTCTCTTCAAGAATTGGCCACTCGATGGAAGGTAGAATTTGATTCCCCCCATGTTTTTGGAGATTATAAGTTCAAGGGCCAATCTTTCTTGTAAACCGACATGGTCACAACCACATTTGTTGGAACTTTGTATGTTTCCCTTTCTGTTCACTAGCCTTATCCCACACGAGGACAAGATTATCAATTTGAAGCTCCTTGTCACCTGGTGCATACTTGTGAAACTAGCACTTAACAAGATTTTGATGGGCAACAAGTTTCTTCTTTGCTTTGATCCTCTCTTCCTCCAATTTCAATCAAGTATTGATTATGCTTTGGACACATGAGGAATCATCATCACTTGTTTCCTATGCACTAATCATAGTAATATTTTTTTGTTTTAGGAATTGAATCACCATCGTAGCATTCACAATAGTTAAAAAGATGGATTTTGACCATTGAGTGAAGTAATTAGTAGTTTTCAACGCCTACTTTTGCCCTTTGGAGGAACATGGGTTGATTTCTCCTATCATATTGAGGCACCATTGTTCAAAATGTTTGTTAATGGTGACAAGCTACAAAATCGTTGTTTCCTTCTTCTCTTTCCTTGTGCGTATTTGGAAAACATGACACTTTCAAACATGTGCATGTGTATCCTTGAACAATGTTAACCAATAACATATGACCCTTAATAGTTCATGTGTTGTGTGTGTCTCCTAAGAAATGTCCTCCTCTTAGCTCATAATGTAAATCATTCAAGACTCTCTCAACATCTCATTTTTCTAAACATCCAAGCATCACAGCATCATAGTTCTTCCTAAAAGCAACCCCATGGATGAGGCAGTACTAAGAAATTTCATTCTTAATGCTATTTAACTCTTGGCCTGTAAATGGTTTGGATTATAAATGTGTTGCAAGTAGTATCTCAACTCATAATACCATGAATCCATGAAAATGATTCCAAATAAGAAGTTGGGAATTCATCACAGAATTGGAAATATTAGTGTAAATGTTTTAAATCTTGTAATGCATGGAAGTTCACGTTAATACGAGAGTAATTCCCTATTGGGTCCCATCCAAAGGACATCCCAGTGGGTTGTAGGCACAAACACTATCTAATAAATACAAATCTATGAATAATTCAAAATGCATGCTAGGGTGGTTTTAGTCTTACTAATTATGTTTTCCAATATATTATAGATGATTTATGCCCAAATGAATATGATCCCATCTTCATAGACCACTTGGATGATGAGTGTCCAATTCATGCAGAAGCATTGTGTGTTCTACTCCCTATAGAACCTGCACATTAGATCCATTCTACCTTTCACCTCTTGCTTGAAGCTTTATATAGAGTATTTTCCCAAGGATATATTCTCAAAATCTTTGGTGTTGTCCCTCCACTTCTCTAGTGTTTTATAATGGTTATTATCCTCCTTGTATGCATTCAACCATCCTATTGTCAATTTTTTCACGGGATTGGGGATGTTGTACATCCAATGAATGTTGGAAATATCGAAGGCAACAATGAGCCCTGTGAACTCACAATATATCTTCGTGTCATGTACATTTGCATGGTACATAAACCACTTTATCAAATAGAAGTCACCCCATGTAGGTGGGTCCTTTGAACCAAATGGGCATGAAAAACATTCTATCATAGAAGTCACCCTATGTAGGTAGGGTCTTTCAACCAAATGGTCATAGATAACCTTCTACCCTGGAAACCACCTTGTTTAGGTAGGGTCTTCAAACCAAATGGGCATGGAAAATTGTTTACCTTAAAAGCCACTTCGTATAGATGGGGCCTTTGAACCAAATGGTCATACTTCCTATCTCTTTCTAAAGGATCATGATCTTGAAAAAGGTTAGGTCTAACAAGGGCCATAGCTATTTTGTACATTTCGAATGGTTGGGGAAATGAGTCATTGTAAGAGACTTTTGGTGCAAACATTTTATATGTGTGTGTGTGTGTGTTGTTGAATCATATGAGTCTTCGAGATCAGTATTGAGAGAAGTCTAAGCTTCATGCTTCATTTTCCCCTTTCTATTCTTCCTTTGGGACATCCTACACACAAGGACATTGCAGTATATTTAGAAAAAGACAACAACAATATGAAGTAAAACTCTTAGAGCTCAAAGAGGAATATGATGCTTTTTGTGAAAGATTTAGGAGACACACATATAGCAATTGTACCTTGAGAATTTTAAATCTTGTATCTCTCATAAGTTTAGGAAGCATTAAATATTAGTAATTGGAGGAGACATTTATTAGGGTTGGTGGAGAACTCATGTGTTCCAAATTTAAAATTTGTTAACGAAACTAAAACAAAGACTTATGTTTTCCCCATGGTAGGCCTGAGACTTGAGAGGATGGTGAATATATGCTCATTAAATGAGCTCTAAATTCTAATTGGACAACCAATATACCATATACACAAAGGAGGGTTGTATTTATTTACCTTCAACATCATATGTGTGGAAGCTTTTGATTGGTTATCAGTGCTTCGAACCATATATGCTGGATCCCTCCTAGACAACACCCATTAGCACAAAAATTCATTAGGCGGACATCAAAGTAAATGTTAAATGTGAGATTACTATGTTTTTGAAGGTTCGACGAATGTTATCTCTATTAAGCTACATTGGTGTAAGAGACTAGTGGGTTGTACAAGGTCATGTTGCTCGCTAAGAATCCCCAAGATTGGACCTACTAGTGCAAGCATCTTTGAAGGCCTAAATCACATGGTTGTCATAGAAAAAATTAATACATGATATCTCAAAATTTACAAAGTCTTGATGAATGAAACTATTGCTATTATCATGCTATCATAAGTGACCAACAACCAATGGTGTGTCATGTTGTGCATAATTTCAACTTAAGGTATTAGAAGGTTTGTGCTAGTTGAAACCTAATTTAGAGGGCACAAGGAAGGGTAAGGGATTCAATACAAGTATAAGGTGTGGAGATCTAATGAAATAATTCTTGTCAACTATTCTAAATACTATATTCCTAATTCTATAAAGGCCTCTAGCTATAAGGTACAAGAACAAACAAGGAAGCCTCTAGCTATAAGGTACAAGAACAAACAAGGAAGCCTCTAGCTATAAGGTACAAGAAAAAACAAGGAAAATTGTTGCCATGTAGCTAAGTGGCTCGAAGATGTATTTTGGGTAATCTTTAATGACAACACTAGAGTCAACAATGAAAGGAAAACTAGTTATACACACAATATCACAAGTTTACTAATTCATGATTCAAGAATAAATTATATTGGAGCTTATTTCCATCGTCGTCATAGGCTTCCTTCAAAGAGATATATTTTTATCATACAATTTCCTTTTCATGCTATGTTGGTAGAATGTCTAGAATAACCAAAATTACTAACCTTTCTTTCAAGCCTTAGGTTTTTGTATTCCTAGCCTTGTAAGATTTTAACAATGGAAATGACTAAGAGCACAACAAATAAGTTTATTATGTGTGTTTCACCACCACTGAGTGAGCATCCATAGCCTTAGCGGAGTCATGATAGTGTCTCAAGTAGTGTTATATTGCTAACCAATAATCCATATATGTGATATAGAATACTTGCACCACCCTTCCAACTATTTTTTATATAAGTACCATGTCTATGAATTGGTTAAGAGTTAATGACTATATATTGGAAGTAAAAAGATAACTTTGTGCTTGAGTATGGATGATCCTACATTTAAACTGAGGCCAACGTAGATCCATCTTAATTTTGGATCTATTGTGCACCGAGAGGGATCAAGATGGATCTACACTAGATGTAGAAATCACCTATGTGTGTGTGTGTGCGCGCACACGTTGTGTGTGCGCGCACACGTTCAACACCAAGTTGACATGTGGCATTTAAAAAAATATCGATAACAAAAATTATATTTCAAGGTCATATATATATATATAGAGAGAGAGAGAGAGAGAGAGATAGATATATACCTTCATGTTCAAACTTAATATACGTTCATGCAACACAAAGCTAATATATGTTATTGATGAACTCCATGGATTTTGCCATGATGAACTCCATGGATCTTCCATGTGTAAAAAATATTCTTAAGGTGGACATTGAAATATTTTATTTATGGCCGACCTTGAAATATAATTTTTGTTATTGATTTTTTTTTTAATTGTCACATGTCAACTCCATGTTGAGCATGGAAGGAATTACACATCTCCCTCATACTAGGACGTAGAAAGCATCTCTTGACGCAGCAAGAAACCCTGCACCTAAGAGACTACTTAAGGGCTAGGTTCTTACATCCTAAACATCTATTCATAGTTTAGGAAAACAATATCACAATAATTAGAACATAAATCCCTTCATTAAGTGTGAGTTCATGATTTTATATCTCTATAACTATTGTGTCATCACAACATGAACATGTTTCCTCGGAAATACTAAGGATGGATAATCTAGTTCTTTAATTGTGCTCCAATTGGAGTTCACGATACAAGCCTATTTTACAATAAAAAGGGGAAGGCATTTTGAATGAGGTCAAAAGGTTACAAATAAAAGGAAAAAGTACATTCAAAACAAGTGCCACTGAGTGGCGATGTCCCTGTTTTCTTGTCTTTTGCAATATTAGACTGGTTGTCGCGAAGATTGAAGTAATAGCCCCGCAATCACAATGTTGTAGGTAACTGTTGAAATAGAGGCCGCATGCTGTCACGTACTTCGACAATTGACAGGATGACATGATGCACACTAGCACACAACCTCGCCATTATAGACTGCCTATAATGCCAGGCATATAGAGCGTGAGATACAAGACCCATGAACCTGGACACATGTTGATGGCCACATCCTGGTTTCATGTACCCTTAATTTCAAACAATGAAGATCTCCAATTTAAACCTAGGTTCAGACAATAATATATTTAGTTTTCGCAAAATATTATTCCCTATGTTATAACAGACAATACTTTATTTTGTTTTTGCAAAATATTAAGCCACTGTTATAATAGGCGGTCGGTACAATCCCCTGTTTAGAAGTGAGTTGCCTTATTGATTGGTGTTGTAGGTGTTTTTTTGCCTAAATGCTTTTATACGCAAGATTTAGGGGAAGATCCATGGAGTTCATCATGGAAAAATCCATGGAGTTCATCGATAACATATATTAGCTTTGTGTTGCATGAACATATATTAAGTTTGAACATGAAGGATATTATGCTGGGATGAATTTATTTTATGTATTATTAATTTATTTATTTTTAACATTTCAAAAATCAAGTTTCATTATAATTAAAGATTATTGGAAAACGATCCAATTTCTCATTGAAATAAATATCCTTGCAAATGATATCCCAAGCATAAAAAATTATATTTAAAATTTTCCATTCTTTGTGTTAAAGTAGTAATGTCATTCAAAACAATACCTCAAGAGTTTAGTTGCAATATTATGTCGTTATTCCAAGCTTTTTCAAGAGAGTCCAACTACTCTCTCTCTCTCTTCCTTTAAAAACCTCTTACGGCTTGGCCGACTTAACCAATTACAATAGGTGTAACAACAGGCATACCGATGTTGAGTGAAAGCGCCTAGTTTAATGCTCCCATGTTCCCACTTCTATTTATTACCTCGTTACATTTACATCATAGTATAGTGCCATAGACGGTTAAATTTACATCATACACACTATAGTAATGTATCTAAACCTAAGGGTATATCACGTGTCAAATTAGTTTATCATAACTGATCATTATTTAACAATATCAAACAACAACTTTGGAGCATACCTAATCATTATTTAATGATATCAAATAAATGGTTCTTTCTTTTCCCAACAAATAAACAATTATTCATAGATTATCAATCAATCAGCCATTGGATTCGCTTAAATGGGCACCGTCATTCATCATTAAATATGCAATGTAAACAACTAAGTTGAAAACCATCGAAAACTTTATATGTTTTGACCATTCCTTCTTAATTTCATCGTCAACTTTGCTTGTAATGGTTTCCTCGTTAGTCATACCTCGGGAGAAGCCCAATGGTGTACAATTATGAAAGTGTTTGTTAATTGAACTAAGACTTCAATAATTCACGCAATTAGATGGTAATATGGCCAAGCATAAAAGAAGGGGGGGAACATGCATTTTAGGCGAGAAACAATATAAACATTTTCCTTCTATTTCTTTTCACTGCAAAATCTCCAGCTGTCGTGAATAATGCATGTAATGGGACATAACAATGCCCAATATTTATCTTACATTACAATCGTTATAGTACACGCGTTTGCAGCGAATAATGCATGTGTTGGACCAAACGTCTTTATTTCCATTTGTTTTCACTGAGCATCATTAGCTGTCGTGAATTATTGAGCCATTGCAGTAGTGTTGAGTCATCCATGGGTTTCAGTGAGTCACTTTTCCTCTCTATATTGTAGTCTTCCCCTTTCGATCTAACAAGCACTCATTTAGAAGACAACACTGAATAATCGGGCACTCTGAAGACAACAATGCAGAAGATGATGGTGGTTGTAGTTCAACAACCATGAACCAAGAGCAAACTCAGATGCCCAGGATTTTAAAATTGAATAGAATCAATATCTATCCAGAGATAGTAAGGAAATCCCATACAGGAAGGACATAGATGTTATAGTAAGGGGAATCTCAAAAGCTAGAAAGATTGAAGGAATGGCCTACGGAATGGGTGCATCATGACATTCTAAGATGTCTCACCCAAATGGATTAGTTGGTGTTGGAATTGTCGGAAAAAAGCTAATATTTGTCGTGACAACCTAGGTCGGCCTATTCATCCAGTCAAATGGCCACTCTTTGAAGGAAATTGAGCTTGCCATCTAGCACACATGGTCTGAAGCTAAATGGTTAGGCCAGAATGAAACCTTCCTATAGTGAGGTGAGCCATAATTCACAAACTTTGTGCCATGCTATAGGGCATGCTACGATCCATCGAGTCTCTTGGCGAATTTTTCGGGTAAACATTCAGAACAACATTTTTTCATATGTGTTTTCTAAAATTGGGAGGCGTATGTGTTTTCTGAAATGGCTTCTTCAACTCCAGGATATAGACGGTTTAATAGATCGAGTTCGGGATGAAATTGGGTTTATCCCGTCTGACCACATGGGCCTATCCAGATAACCCACATATGGCCTATTTTATGACGATTCAACCTACTTAGATCATCAAGAGTGCTAATTCTCATGGTTGTAATAATGAATAGAGTGATCATGTAATTGATCCAGTTATTGGGATGCATAGTCAGGTGAGAGGTGCATCATTATTTCACAGTAAAGGTTACACAGTGTGTATCCATGTGTTGTTTTGTATTGGAAATATGAAACCTATAATATGTTTTGGGTTTTATTTTTCAGGTTGTGTTTGGTGCATTCATTGTTGGGGTACAGGAGGAGGACCTCATCAATATCTATTATGTATGTTCTTTCATAGTTTTTTGGATGTTTTGCATCTGTCTGTGCTTGATGTCATAAAACACAGAAAATATAGAACAAGATCCCAAGTTCGATGTTAGGGGTTCTTCTATTTTTGGCACTGTAGGTTTTTTTCTTAGCTTTTCTATGTTTTGTATTGAGTTTAAGAGATCAATGAAATTCTCCAATTGTAATCAATTACAGTTTAGTTCATATGTGTATGTTCAAAATATTGTTTGCACCCAATAATAACTTTTTTTTTCTTCTTCTTCTTGTTTCTGAGAAAATTTGACTCGATTGTAGAAAAGCAATGATAATGAACCGCCCTCATTATCAATTGCAAAATAGGAAGGCACAATTGACTAATTGAGGGAACGGGCATGTTGGTCTACTTTGAGAGACTGTATTTTGGGCCTGGTATTGCTCTTTAATAAGAGCTTGTTGGTTTGTCCATAAACTCCATATTATGGGCATGTTATCCCCATTTTGTGGATAACTAGGGAGATCATGTCTCGAGGCCCTTAGGTTGCAGATATGGAGTGTTGAGAGACTACATGACCAACAATACCCTTTTGCACAGATGGAAAACCCACTCGCCACCACAGATGGTCAAAGTTTTGCAGATGGAATTCACCACACTAGTTGGCTTCTGGAAGGCAGTGAGCCTTGCTCCACGAGGTACAAGTCAGTATTATGGTGAAAATCATTTCAATATTTAAGCCATTTGATTATGTTGTATCTTAGATTACTCTAGATTTCATGATATGTGCTTGGAAATTATGCCCTTTGCCTTGCTTCACCTTTGTGGTTGACATTTTTCCCTACTAAGTGGTTTTCCTTGGGGATGGGTTTGCTACTGGGAACTCCCTTAATGAGCCATCATACCATTCTCGACCATACTTAACACTTTCCAACATTGTTCCCCTCCATTTCCTTATCTCTTGGGATTTTAGGGTGTATTGACCTAAGAAGGGGTTGTCCCTCATTCTATGGGAAGAAGAGGATAAAGGCCTCGAGGGGTTGGTGCTGGGTAAAAGATAAAAGCCTTATATAAACCTTCTAGATGCTTCGCCCAGGGATCACCCAAGAAAGCAATGAAACACTTATCTTTGAATAAAGGGGACCCACAATATAATAAATAATGCTTAAAAGTTTAGTTGAAGGATAGGAGGTCTCATCACGAGTCGACCTATCACATCCATGAATATCTAGTGGTATGACATTACCATCATCTGGTTACCAAACCAGGGTAATGGCTCTCAGTTGCATTGCTGGGAGAAAGGGGGTCTCATCATGAGCCATCCTTCTCATTTCCATTAGGTGTTTGTGGGTGACATTGTCACCACCTGGTCACCAAGCCAGGGTAGTGGCCTTCAACCTCCTGCATGCTATATTGAAAGAAAATAAAGAAACAAATATAAAAGGCAATTCATGGGCTTGGAAAAAGTGCATTGCAGACGAAGGTACCATACACCCTGTACAAGTGCACCCATGAATGAGACACTATGACCCATTGCATGTCATGAGCCCTATGCCCTTTGATTCTTAACCCCAACCACTGCATCCACTTTACATGGCTTAGAGAGGGATCTCTTGGAAGCTCTCCTTGACCTAGGGCAAGACCTACCCAATAGGACACCTCATCAACCCTCCCATATTCAAGCTTGACAAGTCACATAGTGTCTTTGAGCTGTTAATTGTTTGATATAGTGATATTTGATGCACATGCTTGGATGTATTATTTAATGATTGGATTCACATATCATGATGTTATGAGTTGAGATCCTTGGAGGGCGTGTTCATTTGTCATTGCAAGACCTAGTTGGTGAACAATTTTGGGAGAACAAGCCTAGCTTGGGCTTCCACAGGGCTACAAGCCCACAGGTTGGATGCTAGGGGCCCATATGTCGGATGAGAGAGATCAGACTTGGACGACCTTGATGATGACTTGGACAACCTAGCCTAGCCCTCACTTGCCAAACGTTTTTCCCAGGAGGGGCAAAACGTCCTATTTTTTAGCTTAACATCATGATTTTGGGGGCTAGGGCATGGTGGTGAGGTGCCACTATTTTGACACATGGACGTTTGAGGAGGAAAAGGGTCTTCACCATGATGAGAGTGCTTAGATTCTTGACATCTGGCCTTTGGAGGCCTATCCATGCTTCTCCAACACCAACAACTTCCTCAAAGTGGCAAAAATATCCCCTAAAGGGATGACATCCTCCTAAATTAGGGTTTTGTTTGTGTAAAAAGTGAAATTTTAAGTGAATTGTTTAGTATTACTTTGTTAAAGGGGAAATGTTAGGGTTTTTGACCCCTAATCTCCTGTTTTACTCCTTAATTTGTGGACAAGTTATGTTAGCTACATTTTGTATAAATAGAAATCATGAGATCTCATCTTAATCATAACTCTCCCTCTTGGGAGAGGACTTGGTCTGAAATTTGCACCACACTTGGCTCTTTTATCTCTTGTGCACTTGTTTATGGCTATGTTTATGAATAGTTAATGGATGAGGTCTAGCACTAGCTTTGGATGATGATTTCTAGCTCTTATGGTGGATTATCTTGGCATTTATCTTAATCTTGGTATATTTTGTTACTATTATACTATCATTTTTCAAGTTCAAGTATTGTTGTGCTAGGAGCTAAGTGGGAAGTATAAGGGCATACACCCCCACCATATCCTTCATGATTTTATTTGCTTCATCTCATTGATTATACAAGGGTTTGCTAAGAGAAGTATAAGGGCAAACACCCTCTTAGCCTAAAACCTAGCCTAGAGAAACTTGCCTTGGGAAGTAAAAGGGCTTACACCCCCAAGGAGGTAGCTTATATAAGCTCTTTTTGACCCCATTAACCCAATAGTAAAGGCACTATTCATTTATTGCTACATTGGAGAAATAAAATATTACATTGGGAAACGTGATTTTTAGTCAAATTTACTTCTTGCAAAGTGGATTGTATTCCTTGTGCCTTGGGCACCTCACAACCACTAGGGTGTCCCCTTCTAGGGGCTACTTAGTTATGTTGTTACAAAATTGCATCTTTAGCCATTATGGCTGCAGAAACCCTAACTCATTTGCTTGAATAACTCTCTTATTAACCATTGGATTTTGGTCAAAGTTTGCACACTTATTCTCCTTGGTCTAGCGCACTTTTTGGAAAAGTTTGAGGAGATTTCAGTGGCTGATTTTCTTGTTGTAATATATTGAATGTTACAGCCATAAGGCTGATATAATTTGTTGCAGACAAGTGTTTACAACAACCTTATCTTTTATGCTAAGAGTATTGGTTTTTCATCTTGAGTTTAGCTAGTCATTTACTAGTTTTTCTCTTGCATTTTCTACTTGATCTTTAGCATTTATTGAGCATCTTATAGTACCATTTTCTTGCTGATATATACTGTTATCTATTGCTGCAAATTAGGGACAACAAGTTTAACTTGCTGATCCAACTAACATATATTATTGCAAAGTGTCTTTTCTTGTGTCTCGGGAAGGTACAATCATCCGAAGAAGTGTTATACATGTGGGGAAATAATTAATTGACTTACAAGGCATCTCTTTTCACCTTTTATTCCACTTAGAATTGACCTATAGGGGCTTCACTTCCATCCATATTCATCTTCATCTCAATCCCCCTAGGGTCACTGGGATTGCCTCCCTAGAGTGACCTAGTCACCCTTGAAGTGTGGGACCTACATTGAGGTGACATTGGGTGTAAGATTCCCAAGTTGTAGCACTTGCTTTGTGGTTGGGTTGGGTTTTTCCCAACCTACAACTTGCGCTATAATAGGGCCTAGTATGGCTCTAATGAGTTCCTAATTTAAGGAATTTGTATTTCATTTAAAATATATATCTCTAACTATTTACACTCACACTTGTTGCCACGCATATGTTGTAAGTTTTAAACCTATGAAGTAAAGCAATGCATATAGATTCTTAAGCAAAACATAATTTAATCAATGGCTCATTCACATAGTACACATAGATTTATACCAGAAACCCTCAATCGGGAAAACCTTTCTTATATTCATTATATTGAATTTCACCATTCACTATACAATATATACAATGTTTTTAGGTATTCTGTAGATACCAAAACCCTAATCCCTAAAACCGGGATTATTTTTAGTAAAGCACTAAAAATAGCAAAAACTGCCCAAAAAAAAAAAATTGGGGTGTTGCCCCGAATGCTTTGCGTAACCAGGGGTGGCATACCTGCCCCCCACTGCCCCCCCCTAGGAAAGCGCCAGGTGCACACAGCACTAGTACAAGGGCTCGTCAGACGCAGTTGTCATATCTGACGCGCCCACACACACACATGCAAAGAATATAACACATACCCAACATTCTCCCACTTGTTGTTTTATTTGCATCCAGGGGTTCAGGGGATTGTATAGTCAACAATCCAGGGCAACAATGCCCATTGTTACTCTACACTAGGAGAACTTTTCTGTGCTCACAGACTTTGTCAATGAATCTGCAACACTCTTCAAAGTGTCAACCTTTTCCAGCAACACCTTCTTTTCCTCAACAATGTCTCTCACAAAGTGATACTGAACATCAATATGCTTTGTCTTCGAATGATAAGTTGGGTTCTTTGCCAGGAAGATTTCACTCTGACTGTCACAATCTAATCTCATTGCTTGTTGTACCAACCCAATACTTGAACATAATCTTTGTAACGATACCGCTTCCTTGCTTGCATGAGTGGCTGCCATGTATTCAACTTCTGTAGTTGAGAGTACCACTACAGGCTATCTTTTGCTCATCCAACTGATTGCTCCTCCAAATAGGTTAAACATATACCCACTTGTAGATCTTCTGCGATCCAGATCTCTAGCCCAGTCTGCATCAACAAAGCCATGTATGTCCACCACTCTGTCCAATCCTTCTCTTCCTTGGTAGCACAATCCATAACTGGTGGTGCCACGAAGATACCTGAAGACCCTCTTTACTGTTGTCCAATGCTCCTTCCTTGGTTTTGACATATACCTACTCAAAACTCCCACTGCATGTGCAATGTCCAGTCTAGTACAAACCATTGCATACATCAAATTGCCAACTGCACTGGCATACAGAACATGGGACATGTCCTCTTCTTCTTCCTGTGTCTTGGGACACTAATCTACAGATAACTTTAC
>SNQJ01S0001483.1:273911-298080 GCA_010110895.2 Picea sitchensis | reverse complement strand
GTTGCCTTCTATCTCTCACTGATCTCCTCAATATTGGGATATGAGGTTCTTCTTCTTCTTCTTCTTCTGCTTCCTCTTCTTCAGATGATTCAGATTTTGCATCATCCAACTCAAGCTCTATTTTCTCAGGTTCGTCTTGCATTGGTAGGAATTCTTGTTCAGACACATCTTTTACCTCTCTGAAAACAACATCTCGACTGTAAACAGTTTTCTTGGTTTCTGGGTTCCAAAGCTTATAAACTTTCACACCATCTTTATAACCAATAAAGATAGACTTTTCAGCCTTTTTATCCAACTTACTTCTATTTTCCTTTGGAACATGTACATAAGCATCACAACCAAACACTCTAAGATGTTGAATAGAGGGTTTCTTTCCAGACCATACCTCGTGTGGAGTTTTATCATCCAACGCTAATGAAGGTGATCGATTGACCAAGTAACATGTTGTACCCACTGCCTCTGCCCAGAATTCTTGTCCTAACCCGGCACCGCTGAGCATGCTCCTTGATTTTTCCATCAGTGTCTTGTTCATCCTTTCTGCAACTCCATTCTGCTGAGGAGTGTATGGAGTAGTCTTCTACCTTGCTATACCACACTTCTCACAGAATTCTTCGAATTCATTTCCGCAGAATTCTCCACCATTATATGTTCTCGATACCTTTATTTTCTTCTCGGTATGATTTTCTACCAGAGCCTTAAACTCTTTAAATTTATCAAATACCTCAGATTTCTTTCTAAGAAAATAAATCCACGTGTTCCTTGAAAAATCATCTATGAATGAAACATAATAAACAAATTTACCTAAGGATGGAACAGGAACAGGTAAAAACACATCACTGTGTATCAACTCTAAGATCCCCTTTGCTCTTGTAGCACCAGATGGGAATCTTACTCGATTTTGTTTACCATATATGCAATGTTCACAGAAATCAAAATCCAAAGTGCAATTAGACATACCTCCAACCATGCCTTTACCATGTAGTGTTTGAAGGCCCTTTTCTCCAATATGCCCTAGTCTTTGATGCCACAACATGGTCTTCTTTTCAGGGACGATATTGGTCTTGTCTTCTTTATTTGTCTGCTCAAGGACAACAAAACTATTACACCCATTAGTATAAGTGCTTCCCAACAACTTGTACAGAGTTCCACACCGAACTCCCCTCATCAACACCATTGCTCCTCGTACCATATTGCAAGTGTTCTTTCCAAATACAGTATCCACTCCTACATTCTCCATCTTGCTTACAGATATTAGGCTCCTGGCTAGTTTTGGAATGTGCAGAACCCCAGGGAGAGTTCTAATCCTTCCATCTTTTAGCAACAACTTAACCCTTCCACGTCCCAAGATTTTTGTTGTTGAGTCATCTCCTAGGAATACATCACCACCATCGTATTTTTCATATTCAGAGAACCACTCCCTGTGAGGAGTCATATGGTATGACACACCTGAGTCGATAAACCATACATCATGGTCTGCATGTGTACTTGTAGATGCCAGGTAAACATCACCTCCTTATTCAGTGGAGGTTTTCGTCTCTGTGGAAGAGGTACTATTAGATTCCTTTGGTTTTTCAACCTTCTTAGATATGCAATCTTTCTTATAATGCCCTGTTTTACCACACTTCCAACATCTCCTCAAAGATTTTCCTAGAGACTTAGATCTACCTGTAGATTTAGACCTCCACCCCGAAGGATTACCAGGGTTCCTGTCTTGGGTACACCCTCTTACAAATAAAGCATCTGTGTTGTGACCATCCATGCTTTTTCGCCTCATATCTTCAGATAACAAGGATGAAACTACATCCTCATACTTCAATGTAGATTGAGTGGTACTACCAATTGCTACAACCAAATTATCCCAAGAGTCTGGCAAAGAACATAACAAAGTAATACACTTATCTTCTTCTGCAATCGTAATATTAACATAGACAAGTTGACTTACTAGAGTATTAAAGGCATTTAGATGTTCTGTCACAGGATCTCCATCTTCCATCCTAAGATGATACAACTTCTTTCGAAGAAACAACTTGTTTACCAGGGACTTTGATTGATACAAATTCCCCAACTTATCCCATAGTTCCTTGGCTGTAGATTCTCCCGGGACATTCAACAAAACCAAATCTGTCAGGCAGAGTCGAATAGTACTCCTTGCTCTTCTGTCCAACTTCTCCCAATCTTCCTTTGACATACCAGTAGTTGGTGTACTAGTAGTTTGTGTACTAGTAGGTTGTGTACCAGTAGCCTGTGTGCTAGTAGACGGTGTACCGGTAGGCTGTGTACCAGGATCCACAAGGATCCATTGTTCTTTGTCTACAAGAAGGTCCTCCATCTTGAGCTTCCATAGCTCAAAGTTTTTACCATTGAACTTCTCTATCTCAATTCTAGATGAGCTCTCCATTCCTCTTTCTATACTCGAATCTCCACTGCAATAGCTCCCACTAAAACCGGGTTTATCACAGACCCAAGATAAACTTGATCTATCAAGACCGAGCCAAACCCTCAATAATAAAGGCGTCCCTCTGAAGCCAAAAACGAGCTATGATACCACATGTAAGTTTTAACCTGTGAAGTAAAGCAATGCATATAGATTCTTAAGCAAAACAAAATTTAATCAATGGCTCATTCACATAGTACACAGAGATTTATACCGGAAACCCTCAACTGGGAAAACCTTTCTTATATTCATTATATCGAATTTCACCATTCACTATACAATATATACAATGTTTTTAGGTATTCCGTAGATACCAAAACCCTAATCCCTAAAACCAGGATTATTTTTAGCAAACCGCCCAAAAAATAAAATTCGGGGCGCTGCCCCGGGCTACGCCCGGTGCCGAACGCTACGCGTAACCAGGGGGGATACTTGCCCCCCCCTGGGACCCCCCTAGGAAAGCGCCTAGCGCACACGACACTAGTACGAAGGGTCGTCAGACACAACTGTCATATCTGATGCACCCACACACACACATGCAAAGAATATAACACATACCCAACATATGCGTGGCACTTGGGGTCATTCATGTTTGATGGGAAAATCTACTGGGATTTACGGAACTAGTGAACCTCGTGACTATCTTTTCTGCGTTCATTGTTGGGACAATCATAGTTACTTATGTTCATGAAATTGTTCATAGCCGCCCTAGAGTAAGAACACCCTCAACTTTCTCATGTTCATGAAATTGTTCGTAGTCGGCCTAGAGTGAGCACACATGGAAATTTTTTCATCCTCTTACATATTTTGGTTCTTGAAGGTGCAAATTTACTTTTGTTATCTAATTGTAGCTTGAACCAATTTCTTGAATTGAGTTGTCGTTGCCCAAAAGGAAAGAGTTTACCCTCAAGCAATATTATATAGAGAGGGGAATTGTCATGCACCCAACCCCCTAATGTAACATCCCCCGGCCTTCCAAGCCGGGGCATGCTACCACAATTCTTCTCTGTTCAAGTTCTGATACCATTTTTTAGCGTTCCTAGCCACCCAGGGCGGGGCATGCGACTTACAAAAAGGCTCACTTTCATTTGTGGAAAATATCATACTTAATAAATTAAAAACAAACATTTACTTCTTGTTAACATACACATAATTATGCGGAAACGTACAGTAAATAAACACATGTGTAACATACAACATGTAATTAAGTATATATAAAGAGTACTTATCTATTTAAGAAGGCCACCAACTGCGTGCAGACATTCCACGAACATCCCTGCCTTAGACCCCGCTGCTCCAAGCTATTAGCAGTGGGTCACCCTCAAGCTCGGACTAAACTCCACCTAGGGTAAAGGGAATCTTAGGCTAGGCTAAGGTTACAATGTCTCCAGGAAGGATTATGTCCCCCAGGAGTCCAGTCACATCCACAACTTATAGTCTCTCATTCCCCACATGCATGTCCCACCCCAGGGAGTGTGCCCCTTCTCTGCTCGATAGACCTTCGGTTGCCCCACTCCCCTTCCAGGGATTCATCAACAGGCCAAACAAGAAGTCTTAGAGAACTACAACTGTCGTGAGGCTCCCTTTAGGAAAATCACTTCCCAACAACCTCTCTCACCTGGAGAGAGTTACTCACAGGCCTAACAACCTACTTCTTTAGTCCAACTCCCGAGCCAACCAGTCAGGGTAATAACAACAACAAAATCGAGTATGGGCTCTGGTAATGACAACAAGCCACACCAATCCAGAGAAAAGTGTGGGTAGTAACAATAAAATGGCTAGGGTGTGATATGGCTCAGGCATTGTGCAATTGTGTTATGCTTCACATGATTAAAAGGGGTTAACTTCATGGAGTTGGTAGGTTTCAGATCTTGCAGGATTCCATGGTGCGTGCCTCCCAACGTCAAAGGAAGAATGCCTCCCTCCATGTGTGGGTTCCTGGGGAGAATGGTCATAATGGAAAAGGAACCCCCCAAACGAACTGAATTTCCCACATATAACTGCATGCTTCAAGATTGAAACATGGCTCCCTTGGAGCTTGTTTCTCTACACTTGGGATTCATTACCTCTTCCATGAGACTTAGGATAAAACAATTATCCTCACCTTAGTCTTTTGGAAAATATAATATGATATAATCTTGGGGTTAAGCCCTCAAGCTTATCCCTTTTCCCCCTAGACTCCTAGCCCTCCCTTTCCCTACCTAGTGGAGCTTAGTCCCCCATAACTCTTTCTTCGTGGTCGGGCTACACGCAGTGATGTGTTTTTTATTTTAATGATATGCATAATTACATATACAAAAATAGGCTCATTGGCCTTAAGCGATCCAGGCTCTCCGGCCTAATATTCACATAAGCCTCCCAGCTTATAAACACTTGCCTCACCAACTTATAAACATAATTACAATTCAGCAAAGGCTCAGCCTTGGGGTATTACAATGCCCTCCCCTTACGTATGCATTGTCCCTAGTGCATCATATTTACATATTACAAGAAGATTTTGAAAAATCTTAAAAAAGATGCGGGTATTCTACCCGCATGGCCTCTTCCTGGTCTCAAGTGGAATCCTCATGACCATACCAGGTCCATTGGACCTTCACTAGCTCCATGGCTTGATTCCTGAGCTATTTGATTTTCCAATCTAGAATGTGTACCGAATGCACTTGAAAAGCGTCTTCTTGCTCCACCTGAATCACATTCCAATCAATAACATGATTAACATCAGGTATATACTTCTTGAGCAATGATACATGGAATACATTATGAATAGACATGTATGTCGATAATCCAAGCATGTAATCTATAGACCCAATCCTCTCTAGGATTTAAAATGGCCCACAGTAACGAGTTGCCAATTTGGAACAATTTCCCAGCTTTAGGGAACTTCTATTGGCCTTCACTTTCAGAAACATGTGATCACCAATACAAAATTCTCTATGAATTATTCCCTTATCAGTGTAGCTTTTCTTCCTGTCTTGAGCAGCGTTTAAATTATACTTTATCTTTGACATCTTCTCTTCCATTTCTGTGAGCAACTCTGGCCCAACCACTGCTCTATCAGCTGGGTTGTCCTAGCTTATTGGTGTGTTGCACTTTCTGCCATCAAGTGCCTCAAATGGGCTCATCTTCAGAGATGCTTGGTGTCCATTATTGTAAGCAAATTATACCAAGTGTAGATAGTCTTCCCATTTAGATGGTTTGTTCATCACGTACATTCTTAGCATATCATCTATCACTTGGTTCACCCTTTCTATTTTCTCATCATACTCGGGATGATAAGCTGTGCTGAAATTCAAATTTGTTTCAAACTCTTTGAATAATCCCCTCCAGAACTTTGAGGTAAACTTTGGGTCTCTGTCAAACACAATTGTCTTGGGTATGCCATGCAAGCGTGCTACTTCCCTCATATAAATATCAACAACATTGGTTGCCTTGTGAGTAATCTTCATCGGAATGAAATGGAAAGCTTTAGTAAGCTTGTTCACCACCACCATGATGGAATCATGTTGCTTGCTTGTTCTGGGAAATTTGGTGATGAAATCAATTGACACCACTTCGCACTTCCACTTATGAATGGGCAATGGCTACAACAACCCAACTAGGTGTCTATGCTCAACCTTGACCTTTTGACATTCCAAGCATTTGACAATGTACTCAACAACCTCTTTCTTCATACCTGGCCAATAGTATTGGCTCTGGACAGCTGTAATAGTTTTCTGATATCCTGGGCGTCTAGCATAAGGTACATTATGCATCTCTTTTAAGATCATACTCCTCAATTCATGAGAATTGGGTACATAAATTATGTTCTTGTACAAGATAATTTCATCATTTCCCAATTTATAATCTTCAACCTTCTGCTGCAAATTACCTTGCTATAATTTTGTTACCCTCTCCATATCTGCAAATCTGTTTTTGCAGCCTTAGAAATTTTGCCTTTAAGATCAGTTTGATACATACTAATGGTTGTAGTATGTAGTTCATGCACTCCTCTGTTGAGTGCATCAACCACCTTGTTCTCTTTCCCTTTGATATGCTTTATATCAAAGTCATACTCACTGAGAAATTCCAACCAACTGCTCTACCTGGCATTTAAAGTTGGTTGATCAAATAAATATTTCAAACCATTATGGTATGTTTACAGCTCAAACCTTTTTCCCATGAGGTAGTGTATCCACTTCTTCAAGGCATGCACTATGGCTGCCAACTCCAAATCATGAGTGGCGTAGAGTCTTTCATGCTCCTTCAACTTTCTTGATTCAAAACATACCACATATCCATTCTGACTGAGGACTCCACCAAGTCCTTCTTTACATGCATCTATGCATACCATGAAATCTTCATTTGGATCAACAATCCTTAGAATTGGAGCACTAGTTAATAATTGCTTCAAGTGCTGGAAGCTCTTTTCACACTCCAATGACCACTGGAACTTCACTCCCTTCTTTTGCAAGGAAGTAATCATGTGTGCAATCCTTGAGAATCCTGCAATAAATCATTTGTAATGGCCTGCAAGGCCCATGAAGGATCTGACTTCTATCAAATTCTTAGGTGTTGACCACCCTATAATGACCTCAATCTTTCCAGTGTCCACTATTATCCCTTCCTCAGATATGATGTGCCCCAAATGATGAAATTGGCTCTAATAAAAGGAGCCCTTGCTCAATTTGGCATACAAATGGTGCTCTCTTAACACCTGTAACACCATCCTCAAGTGAATCTCATGGTCTTCTTCTAACTTGGAATATATAAGAATGTCATCCAAAAAGACAATGACAAATTTGTTCAGGTACTTTCTAAAAGCACCATTCATTAAACACATAAAAATAGTTGGTGCATTTGATAGCCCAAATGGCACCACTGTGAATTCGTAATGACCATACCTTGTTCTAAAGGCAGTCTTGTTGATATCTTCATCTTTAATTCTCACCTAATGATAACCAAATCTGATATCAATCTTTGAAAATATTTTTGCCTCCCTCAATTGATTGAAGAGGCCATCTATCCTTAGCAATGGATATTTGTTCTTTACAATTACTTTGTTTAATTGCCTAAAATCAATACACAGCCTCAATGTCCCATCCTTCTTCTTCACAAATAAATTTGGGGCGCCCCGTGGTGACACGCTTGGGAGTATGTAACCCTTCTTCAAAAGCTCTTCAAGCTACATTTGCAACTCCTTCAGTTCCGGTGTACTCATTTTGTAAGGAGTCTTGGATACTAGAGCTGCTCCAAGCATTAATTTTATAGAGAAATCAATATCTCTCTTAGGGGGTAGTCTTGGTATCTCTTTGAGCACATCCTCAAAATCTTTCAGGATTGCATGATCCTCAATATTTAGAACCTTATCCTTAGGTCCTTCTTCCATATGAGCTGCAATTATTTGGCAGCCCTTCTTGTAACACTTCTTCAGCTGCATTGTTGAGATCTCTCGGACAGTAACTGCCCTGGGGATTCCTTGGACTATTCTTGGATTCCCTTCCTCATTCAGGAAAGTAAATGCATTGTTATGACAATCTAAGACAACATGGTGTTGGTCCAACCAATCCATACCAATTACACAGTCATATGAACCCTAGGGCAAGATGTTAAAATCCATCTTGGTACTTATCCCATTCATGTCCACTACACATGATTCAACCAACTCATTAACTTTTCTCTTGGCTCCTATAGCTAGCTACACTAGACAAGATTTCCCATGCTTGCTTCTTGGCAATTGAAATCTTTCCACTACCTTAGGATCTATATAGCTATGACTAGTTCCTGAATCTATTAAAATAGTAAAGACATAGTTATTGATCATACCTTCTACTTCAATCATGTGAGACTGAAATTTTGCTTGCTTGTTGTCCAGGGCTACATATATTATTGGTACACTTATGCCCATGTCCTCCATTGTTTCAGCTTGCTGTACATTGTGAACAACTTTCACTTTTTCACTTCTATGTGGACAATCTCTATACATATGATCTCCTTTACAACCCCAACATTAAATGGGTGTTTGCCTTGGCCTTTTCCCACCTGTCTCAGTCATTCTCGACTCTCTAGGAGTTTGTTGTCCCTAAGAATTGTTTCTGAAGAAGGGTGGCTTGTTCCCCTTCTTCCTATGTTCCATCTTGAACTTCTTCTTGCCTTCCCAAGATCTTTGGAAAGTAGGCTTTCCCTTATGCCGATCATATAAGAACTTTTCTCTTCTTATGGTTTCCTCCAAAGTTTTAGGATCATCATATTGAATTGTATTTCTGATGAAAGATGGCAGCCCACTCAAGTATCTCTGGATCTTAACTGTCTCATTCCTGATGAAGGATACATACTTCAACAGTTCTAAAAATATTCTTTCATACTCATCAATGGTCATGCTGATCAGTTTCGGTTCAAAGAACTCTTTCATGTTTTTGTCGTAATACCTCTTGGTTAAGTATTTCTTCACAAAATGCTTCTTGAATTCCTTCCAAGCCACATTTTTCTCTTTAATGTGTTGCACCTGCACAAGCTGGTCCCTCCAAATGGATGCCTTTCCTTTAAGTTGGTAGATAACAATTCTTCCTTCAACATGAGAAGAATAGTTATGCAATTGGAAGTACTTCCTCATGCCTAGCAGCCATGTATCAACATCTTCATCCCTCTTGTGTTCACCATCAAAAGAAAGAGGTTTGATTTTGTTCATTTATCCTCACAGTTCATCTAGCCCAGACCTCTTATGATGCTTCTTGACAGGATATGGACTTGAGTTTTTGTGTGCTCTCTTATTGGAATGTCTTTGGGAGTGATGTTGATTTCTACTACCACTCCTTGTTCTTCTTTTCTCATCAAGGGACTTGTGTCTTCCTGATTTGCTAGAGCCACTCTCCTTATCCAATTTATTTTCAATTTTTTCCAAGCTCTGCATTAAATTCATATTGAAGTATTCTTGCTACTCTTTGGCTTTCATAAGCCTTTCATTATCATCCTTGTGACTATGGACATCTTTCTGTAAATTTATAATGGTTTCTGCCATATTTAAGTTTTCATCTTTTCCCTCTCCATGTCCATTGGAGTTTGTTCCTTCAATACCCAAAAGGACATCCATTCCTCTGATCTCATCTTCCTGACTGTAAGCCCCCTGTGTATCTTCAATCTTTTTGCACTCTGTGTTGATTCTGATCTGATCGATTTGTTGTTAATTTTGCAAAATGTGCAGCCAACAGAACCTTGTCAGGCTAACTGATTCAACAATTTTATAAAAACATGAACCATTTTGGTTCAATAACCTGTCAGACTTCTTTCCTCTTATTTTCTAAGTAATTGTATGATCGGTCCCCTTTTCTGGGTGAGCAATTATGTTCTGTTGTCCCAGACCTTTCCAATGATTGCTTCCTTGCTCAATTTTGAGCTTTGAGCATAAAGTCACGGTCCTTTAAAACTTGTTCTTTTTCTTTGATGCACTCCTTGTGCAACTGATCTCTTTTCTCTAAGCAAAAAGGCTCTTAGTTCTTTGTTGGATCCTATCATAAATTTCCCAGGTCTTCAGTACCTCTTATGATGCAGATTTGAACCAGACGAAACATACGGGCTTCCTTCCTAACCCCCTTTTTCCTTCTTTAACACAGTTTTCGGGCACTAGCCCCTTTTTCTTCAGCCCCCAACTGCATTTGACCATAGGTTGTAACCAAGCACGAGCAGACAGGCGCTTATCCAGAGCCCAGGGAACTTCGAGGCTCTGGAAATACGGGCTTTAGAGGTTTTTCTTCCTTCTTCACTTATTTTCTTGAACGTCGAAGTGACCGGCTTCCGAGGGGTACCCCTTCGGAGCTTCGGGGCTCCGAGCTTCAGGGTTCATGACTCCAGTACTCTGTAATTACTTTGAAGGCCGAACTGGTGAAGCTCTCTGGAACTTCACAGTTTGGAGGTTTCACATCCTTCTTTCTTTGCTTTACCTGATCGACGAACTGACGAATTGCCAAGGTCTAGTCAGATCCACGTATAAGTGTGCCACATGGCAGAGTTACGAAGTGGACATGTGACTCCATCCAACAGACGACATGTGTCATGTTCTAACTGGTACGAATGGCATGTGAAAAATGCAAATCAGGTTGACACATGGCATGCTTAGAATGGGTCCACGTCACCCTAGGTGACGTTCGCATGTCACATCTCTCCGGCGCGCCGCAACTTCAGGGCTTTGGGACTCCGGGTCTTCGGAGGTTTCTTCTACATCACCCTTCAAAGCTCTCAAATGTCTAATTTATGAACAAGTCCACGTCACTTGTGGTGAAATCATTATGTTACATCACTCGAGCATTCCCAGAGTCTGACACTTCAGGCTTCGGGAGTTCCCACTCCAGCACACACCATAACTCCCGAACGTCGAGTTTTTGAAATCTCGTTCGGAGCCACGTCACCCCAGGTGAAGTCATCATGTCGCGTCACTACGGCGCTCCAGGACTTCAGAGGGTTTCTTTCTTAAAAAGCTTCAAAACATTTGAACTCCCGGACTCCCCAGGGTCCATTTAGTACAGTTGTCAACAATTATAGTGGCCACACCGACGAGCAACACATGTCGAGTCATAATTGGTACAAAGGCCTATTAAAGGTACACAACCAGATGACACGTGGCATGCCTATAGGAGGTCCATGTAACCCCAGGTGACGTCATCATGCCATGTCACAATCCATGCTTCGACACTTCGGGCTTTGGGAGATCTAACTCCAACACACATAGTAACTCCCGAACGTCAAATTTCCGAATAGGCTAATCTTTGGACACATGTCTCTGACAATGGACGATCCAGATTTACTTCGGAGTTTGGGACTTCGGGAGACTTAATAACGCCTTCACTCAATTCCTTTGAATGTCGAATTCCCGAACCTCTTAACTTTCTAGGGTCCACGTAGTACAACTGTCATCATATAAGATGGTGACATGTGGCCCCCATGTCTCGAACTGCTATTGGTCCAACAAGGTCGTCAAAAGTACAATTATGACTGACACGTGGCATGACCAGGGGAATCCATGTCATCCCTGGTGATGTCACCATGCCACGTCATACCTTGTTCTTCGACACTTCATAGCTCCAGGCTTCGGCGGATTTCTTGACTTATCACCATGTTTCTCTCGAACTCTGAACCGTCGAACAACTGCTTCCCGAAACGTCAGAGCTTTTCTTAACATTACCTCCCGATTCTCCTAAACCATGAATTTTCAAACTGTCGAACTTCTGCATGGTTGATCTGCAGACATGTGTCCCCATTAATTGAACGGTCTAGATGAGTTCGGAACTTCGGGAGGAAGTTCCTTATGTGTGCACTTCAATGAATTTCCGTGAACTCTGAACCGTCGAACTACTTGGGGAAAATCCACGGCTCTCCTTCTCCTAGATGATCTATGGTTGAAAATGACTCCGGGACTTCGGAACTTCAGGCTTCGTCTCCTTTTTCTCAAAAAAAATTAAACTTCATCAAAGTCATTATGTCCAAAGGGCTTGGAGGTTAACTGTCGTGCACCTTTTTCCAGATTTGATGGCTGGGAAGGGTCTGCCTCCACCCGTGCAGATCCTATGGCTCAAATTCAATCTTGTGGTTATGGACCATGATCACTGTGATTTCTCAAACTGTTATACCTCCTGAGCTTTTGAACACAACCAAGGAATTCTCCCAACGCCCTCCTGGCACTATGTAATTTCGATTTCCACTTATATGACCCATCCAAGTTCAATGTTTAAACCATGGGCTCTGATACCAATTTGTAACATCCCCCAGCCTTCCAAGACGGGGCAGGCTACCAAAGTTTTGCTCTGTTCAAGTTCTAATACCATTTTGTAGCGTTCGCAGCCACCCAGGCTGGGGCATGCGACTTACAGAAAGACTCACTTTCATTTGTGGAAAATATCATACTTAATAAATTAAAAAAAAACATTTACTTCCTGTTAACATACACAAAATTATGCAGAAACTTACAGTAAATAAACACATGTGTAACATACAACATGTGATTAAGCATATATAAAGAGTACTTATATGTTTAAGAAGGCCACCAACTGCATGAAGACCTTCCACGAACCTCCCAGTCTTGGACCCCACTACTCCAAGCTATCAACAGTGGGTCACCCCTGAGCTGGGACTAAACTCCACCCAGGGTAAAGGGAATCCTAGGCTAGGATGAGGTTACAAACTCTCTAGGAAGGATTATGTCCCCCAGGAGTCCACTCACGTCCACAACTTATAGTCTCTCATGCTTGTCCCACCCCAGGGAGTGTGCCCCTTCTCTGCTCGACAATCCTTCAGCTGCCCCACTCCCCTTCTAAGGCTTCAACAATAGGACAGACAGTAAGTCTCAGAGCACTACAAATGTCATGAGGATCCCTTTGGGAAAATCACTTCCCCAACAACCTCTCTCACCCGGAGAGAGTTACTCACGGGCTTGACAACCTGCTTCTTCAGTCCATCTCCCGGGCCAATCCAATCAGGGTAATAATAATAGCAAAATCAAGTATGGGCTCTGGTAATGATAGTAAGGCACACTAGTCCAAAGAAAAGCGTGGGCAATAACAAAAAAAATGGCTAAGGTGTGATATGGCTTAGGAACTGTGCAGTCATGCTATGTTTTACAAGATTAAAATAGGTTAGCTTCACGGGGTTGGCATCTTTCAGAGCTTGTAGGATTCCATGGTGCATGCCTCCCAACGTTAAAGGAAGAATGCCTCCCTCCATGCGTGGGTGCCTGGGGAGAATGGTCAGAATGGAAAAGGAATCCCCCAAACGAATTGAATTTCCCACATATAACTGCATACATCAAGATTGACACATGGCTCCCTTGGAGCTCGTTTCTCTCCACTTGGGATTCATTCCCTCTTCCATGAGACTTAGGATAAAACAATTATCCTCACCTTAGTCTTTTGGAAAATATAATATGATATACTCTTGGGATTAAGCCCTCAAGCTTGGCCCTTTTTCCCCTAGTCTCCTATCCCTCCCTTTCCCTACCTAGTGGAGCTTAGTCCCCCATAACTCTTTCTTTGTGGTCGGTCTACACACAATGATGTTTTTTTTTATTTTAATGATATGCATAATTACATATACAAAAATAGCCCATTGGCCTTAAGCGATCCAGGCTCTCCGACTTAATTTTCACATAAGCCTCCCAGCTTATAAACACTTGGCTCACCAACCTATAAACATAATTATAATTTAGCAAGGGCTCAGCCTTGGGATATTACACCTAAGTATCCTTTTAAGGGATGGGGGTATAAATATTTCGCTTTCCTACAAGTACCAAAATTTCTCAGATAAGGACGCCATCACCTTGTGCTCACCAAGAGATTTCCAATGACTGTACCCTTGTCCAAAACCAAGTTATGTTTTGAAATTTACGGCTTTCTAAAGTTTTTGGGGCATCATTAGCCAATGACCACCCCCTTTTCCATGTGGCATCACTTCTCTCGTACCATCTAACATGTCACTATCGTGACCCATGTCGTCATCCTCCGACAACGATGTGAGTGCGGGAGAGGGGTTGGAGTGAATATCACCCTAGGGCCTTCATGAATATCGGGCCTTTGACCATACTCTGTCACTCTTGTGCATGTCTAAAACATCCCCGTAGACTCGAAGTCCTAAAGTCTCTTTCCACCCCGGGATCTATCGTGGGGTTTTGTCTACCCTTAAAGATCTGACGGTTGAGATTTATCTACACTTAACACATGGTTTAGACTTGACTGGGGCGGTCCCACACCTAACTCGCGACCAATCCCATTATACCACATGGAACTATCCAAGCATGCCACATCACCATGGCATACACGAGCTCGTCCAATCGGAGCTAGACACTACAACATGGGAACTTTAGCGCTTCAACGTCTACCCTGCCCTCTTATGTCCTCAAATCTCTCGGAGCCTCGAAGTCCTGGACTTCATTGACATGTATTTCAGCCTTCGACCTTCGAGATGGTTTCACTACTCGAACCTTATATTTCTCGAAGTAAAACTTCATCAAAGTGCTTACGTTTCCTCCCCACTAGTTATCGAACGGTTGAGAAAGGTTCCCAACAAATCCTCGATCTACGGTCCACAATGCTCCTGAATTCCTCTCCTTGATATGATGGTTGGCGAGATTTCGCCACTTCGAGATTTCGTGAGTTTGTGACCTTTGCCATTCTTAACCCTTCGATTCCCCAAAGGGTTACCTGCCGAAGGGGTTGTAAAGGGGATATGACTGTGTACTGTCGATTGATGGTACCACTTACTATATCCTTCCACTATACTCGATCTAACGATTGAGAGAGGTCTCGAAGGATCCTCAAATCAACGACTCGTGTTAGTTTGCAATTTCGGCATTCATGGATTATGTTCGCTTCAAACTCTTTCACGCTCGAGGTGGGTCAACGTTGAATGACCGTAGCTTGAATATGACGGTTAGGAAGGGTCCTAAAGGATCCTTAGATCAATGACTAAGATGGCTTACTCGATCAACGGTTGCGACAGGTCCCCAAAAGGAAAATGGACAGCTACGATAGCACGATCCTTTTGCAAAGGATCTTCTCTATGTAATATTTGGCTCATTTTTCATGTAGCACAGGGTTCCTGGGTCTCGGTCGTATGGAACTCTTAGTGGCTTGAGGGCTCAAGAAAGTGAGCCCTTATTAGAGGTAATAAGCCCGCGAATTCGAGCTTATGGTCACCTGGAACCTCTATGCGCCCCCGAAGGCTATTCTTTAGAGTCTTAATTGAGAATTTGTTAAGCCCGTGGTTTTGGGCTTGAGTTCACATGGTAAAGTGGGTTGAGGGAAGCGCATTTCATCTATAGAACTCAAATTCTATAATAGGAAAGGGACATTTTGGGAGGTTAACGAACTTGAAACAGTTTCGTGGAGTCCATTATGACTCCATATCTGTGGATTCGATCCCCTAGACAGTCCTTTGGAGGATTTGAGCATATAAATTCAGAGAGGAGGACAACTTGCCATTTTCCCCAAATTCAATTAAAACCCATTAATAATAGTCCTTCTTTCCTAAACAGAGGTAAGCAGAAAACCATTTACCACGTACGATATTCAAAATTTATTTCAAATTTCTCAGGCCGCTAAGCCATCAGAGCCACAAATTCTACCATTCAAACAACATAAAATATTATGCCATCATCTAGCTCGAGATAATACATATTACAATAGAATAGTTAAGACAATATAAAACTCAAAGTCACACTTATCTGAATTTTGAAATTAGTTGGCAACTATTGAGCTAAATATATACCATATATTCCAACACTTAATTGTTAACCCGGGAAGGTAGACTTTGAGTGATCCAGGGGATCAAATTTTGCTCAATATTCAAAGTGCTCGAAATCACTTCAAATTGAACGAGAGCGTAGGCCTCATCGTCACGAACCCAACACAACTCGTTTGGGTTCAAATGGACGTCGGATGAGAGATATCGTGTTCTGTTCAAAACGACAAACATGCAAAAAAAATGTGTTGACTATACAGTCTGTACGAATGCTGACATGGCAGACCGTACAACACATGGCAGGGTTGTACGACATGTGGCAGGCAATCATGTGGACAATTGGCGTATGACGTGGCTTGTTTGCGGCAAATGAGATGACGACACGTGGCCCAATCAATGGTCGCCACGTGTCACCTAGATAGTGGTTTAAAATTTATGTTGTTGGTCGGATTCGAACCCGCGACCTCCGGGCAGGGGTAAAGCCTTGGGAAGGGCCGCCCAACTGGTGCGCCCACATGTAGTTCTTAACATATGTATGACTTTAAATTTATTTGAGTTTGAAATAATGTGAAATGGGGCACGGACTGGGCCGAGGCTAAGCTTCGGCCCACGGTTATATATATGTGTGATATGACCATTGTTATGTGCGCGTATTTAAAACCCCGCAGTTATATATATGTCATGTGACCATTATGGTGCGTGCGCGTTTAAACCCCGTGGTTATATATATATATATATATGTGGTTTAAAAACTTAACCCCTATTTGTATTGTGTGTGGTCATGTGGTGGGCCATGTGCCCACGGGCCTTGGCGGTTAAGGGCTAGCGCGTAACCGTCCTACAGTTTGTACCGGTTGTGCGGTTGCGCCCGGTGCTGGGTTTTTCCACATTTATGCGCGTGGGGGCTAGGTTGAGGAGGCAAGGGTGCATTTTGGCGATCCAGAGACAACAAGTTTGAAGGGGAACTTCCAGGAAGCCTATCTTCTTCAATTTTTGGCCAAACGAGGTGCCGAAAAAGCCCATCTAAGGGTTTTTGAACATTCTGAAGCCATTGGAGCCATCTATTTGGCATTTTGAGCATTGTAAAGCACATATTTGAGCACTCTGAGCAAATAATACAAAAGATCCATTGGAAGCTGGACCAGGAGATGTAGCCCAAGAGAGGGGTGAACTCCTTTATCATTTGTTGTGTTATGTGTTTTCTGTTCACTCTTTATTGTTGTTGTTTATATGCATCTTGAATGAGTAATTTCTATAAAAGTTGTGTTGCAAAATTGATCCATTTGCATTTTAACACAAGAGTTAAATCTTGCAAATATTTTCAAGAATACAAGTCTTCTTCATTTTTAGATTATTGAGGAACCAGTACAATATGTACAAGAATGGAGTCAAACTTATCTTGCTCATAGAAATCTCAAATCTCCACACCTCTATCTAATTCATGATGAAAATGCTCCTACTAATGAAATTCTTGGAAACCATCCACTTGAAGTAGTCTAATTGAAATAACCTTGCTACAACTATAAATCTGATATTTGGCTTCTTAAAAAGGAAAATGATCCACAATACTCCTTCCTCAATCATTTCTTCATTACATCCAACTTTGAGCTATCATTAGAGAATACTGAGAATTATGAATTCATAATTACAATCATGATTGCAACTAATTCCATTGATTTCTCAGGATAAGAATCTTAACTCAACTTGATATCCTAGATCATTACATTCAGATTTCACCAAATCACTTAATCTAAGATTATGCTATTAAACCAAGTATTCTCTTAAAATCAAATGACTATCCAAATGTGAACGATACTTAAACCAGCAACCAATCCTTGTAACTTCAAAACTTCAACATCTTATTCCAAATAAATTGAACCAATGTGTAACACATTCTGCTAAGAAATGAAAACTGAATTGAAATCATTCAAACTGCTAACTATACCCTTATTACTCCTTAACTGTTGATTTCTGAGAAGAAATAAATAAATAAATAAATCTACAACAATCCTTCTATTATGACTGAAGATGCACTGCAAACCTGGGTAGGGGTCCCTTCCTATCCAAGTTGCATTGATAATCAATTATCAATCCATTCTCATAGACAAGCTTCAGAATTAATCAAAGACAAAAAACTAAAATAAGAAATGTGTTCTTGTTCTATTCCATCTACAAACAAATGATTACATTCCTCTATGCTCTATTCTATCTATCAGCTATTCCCTATCATATCTACATATATCTCTCATTTCGATCGTCCCTTATATAGAATTTCGAACCCCCCTACATACTAGCTTTCTAGTATCTTCCCATATCCCAGAATAGATAACATAATTAATGTAACAGTTACACAAGGAATTGATTATATATTTTGCATTAATACAAGAGAGAAATGATGCGCTTAATATCATAGAGCTAGTATAACCATTACGCCAATGTAGGAGAGAATATCGTGATGCCTTTTAACTGCCTTAATCTCATGACACGAAGTGTCATGAGATCAAGACAAGTTGTCATTTATTTATAACTAAAATAGAGCATGCGCTGGTTGTTTACGAAGATTCTCATAGAGGGATCATCCTTGAAACATTCATCCTGATGCTGGAACATCAACATTAGTACAGGAATCCATAATATAATATTATAAGTGAGAATGTGCATTAAAAACTCTCAAAACTTAACTAAAAACAAGAGAACTATTAAAGACAAGTTTTGGGTCTTTAGATATCGATTTAAGTCAATGTTTAAACCAAAGTTATACAAAATGAGGGGTATAAGACTGTTAGAAAGATCATATGAAAAGATATAAGGCATAAAAATTGATCAAATTTGGGTCCTAACAACAACTTATGAAAGGGGTACTCTTCTCCACCCAACCATAGGCACAATTTCTCTTGGAGTATTCCTCCACTAGCTACCCCCTAGCTAGATCATGATGCCATGAGAGAGAGAGGGGTTCTTATTTTTCTATTCAACAACAACAAGGGACAAATGTTACTCTCTTTTTCCCATAGGAACCTGGCAATTCCATTTCCTATCCACCAAGCAAGGGAGCATGTTGTGATTGTTCACTCAATTACTACAACTTTGTTTATCAGCTTGATTAGAAAACATTGTCCAGTCACTCTTGTACCCAGAACAACTCATTTTCTCAGTTCTCCCTAGAACCAGAGAGCCTCGCATTCTCTTCTTCTTTCTGAATGGTCCTCGGACCCATTCATATGCATAATTTTCCCTATGCCCGCGATTTTTTCGTCCTTTTCTTTCCTTTCCCAACAATATTTCGTGGGTCAAATTGAGAATTTTCCATGTGGGTACTCTTCCCATCTCCTCATTTACTCTTGATGAAGACTTCCTAACTACCAACTTGAATGGTAATTAAATTTTATGGGCTAGAAGACTGTTATAGGTCTGAGCAATTTATATCCAACAACGTACTGGTTTGGCAGGGTCATCTCAACCATCATTGGTTCCCCTTTACCATCCCCTCTCATGCATCATGATTCATACTAGCCACCTCCTTTCAGTAGTTATGCCACATTTTTCCATTTTTAATCAATAACAGAAAATACACACACACACACACAATACCTTTAATAACAAAGGTTTATTGTCTTTCCAACATTCTCATGGCGGGTCTATCCATAGTATTTTTATCCAAGCATAATTATATTTACAAGCTCGGGGAAACATGGGTATTACAATCCCCTCCCCTTAAAGGACCACTATCCTCAGTGTTCTACCTTTTGTTGTGGTCTTTATGTACAGTAGCAAACAAAAATGGGTATGTTTGTTTCATGGCATCCTCCAATTCCCATGTAGCTTCATCTGGACTAAAGTGTTTCCATTGCACCTTGACCTGTGCAATGGTTCTGTTCCTAAGTGGAATTTCCCTCTTGTCTAGTATGCATTGGGTTTTTGGTAGGAATTCTCCCTCTAGTTCCACCTAGATCACATATCAGTCAATTATATGATTAGAATCATGTACATATTTCTTCAATAATGAAACATGGAAAACATTGTGTGCTTTCACTGTGGGAGAAAGCGTTATTCTATATGCTACATGCCCCACTCTATCTAGAATTTCAAAGGGTCCACAAAATCAAGGTTCCATCTTGGCACAATTTCCCATTCTCAAGGAACTTCTTCGGTATCTAATTCAAAGATACACATGATCCCCTACTTTGAACTCCCTAGGAGTCCTATTTTTATCTGCATAGCTCTTCTGCCTGTCTTGAGCCACCTTCAGATTCTATCTTATTCGAACAACTTGTTGTTCCATTTATTTTAATAGGTCTGGCTCGAGTGTTATTATGTCTATCGAGTTATTCCAACTGATTGGAATGTTGCATTGCCTACCATAAGGAGCCTCAAAAGGACTCATCTTCAAGGATTCTTGATAGCCATTGTTATAAGCAAACTCTACCAGCGGTAGATAGTCTTCCTAGTTCCTGGGCTAATGCATCACATGCATCCTTAACATGTCCTCTAACACTTGATTTACCCTCTTTATATGTCCATCAGTTTGAGGGTGATAGGATGTATTAAATAGTATTTTAGTTTCAAAACTAGCAAACAAAGATTTCCAAAAGTTCGAAGTAAATTTTGTATCCATGTCAGATATGATCTCCTTAGGCATGCCATGTATTCTAAAGATTTATTTCATGAATATATTGGCAATATATTTTGCCTTGCAAGTTGACTCTATAGGAATGAAGTGAGAAACCTTGCTCAACTTATCCACAACTACCATAATAACATCATTATGTTTGTTTGATTTAGGCAATCCTGTGATGAAATCCATGGAGATGGTTTCCCATTTCCACTCTGGAATTGGTAGGGGCTGCAACAACCCTCCTGGGTGTTTGTGCTCCACCTTAACCTACTGACATTCTAAGCACTTAGCCAACTAGTCATCTATGGCCTTCTTCATCCCCGACCAATGAGATAGTTTCTTGGTGGCTGTGATCATTTTCTGATAATCAGGGTGGCCAGTGTATGGTTGTTTATGTAGTTCATCCAGTATGAACCTCTTCAAGTTGTCACAATTTGGAATATACAACCTACCTTTATAAGTTAGTAGTCCATCATTCAGTAATTGGTAGCCTTCGTACTTCAACCTTGTGGGCTCTCGCTCTAGGTATGATTTCATAGTTTTGAAAAACTCATCTACTGCTTGTGCACTTTTGACTCTCTCCTTGATGTCTAATTCAAAGGTTCTTATTGCTGCCAAATGAATCGCTTTCATACTTCTACTGAGGGCATCAACCACTAGGTTTTCCTTTCCAAAATGTGTTTGATTTCAAAATCAAATTCACTCAGGAGGGCCATCCACCTAGCTTTCTTAGCATTGAGTTTGGGCTAGTCAAATAAGTATCTCAACCCACTTTGGTCTGTCATAAAAACAAATCTTTTGCCTAGAAGGTAATGCCTCCACATTTTTAAGGCATGTACTATGGAAGCCAATTCCAAGTCACGTGTCACATAATTGATCTCACGTGTGTTCAATTTTATGGATTCCTAACAGATTACATGCCCTTCTTAAAGGAGGACTCCTCGAAGCCCTTCTTTGTAAGCATTTGTACACACCAGGAAGTCTTGACGTGGGTATGCAATTTTCATTACTAGTGCATTGGTTAAAATGTGCTTTAGTTGGTGAAAACTCTCCTCACATTCTGCGGTCCAAACAAACTTAACTCCCTTTTTCTGTAAGGAGGTGATTGGGCAACCAATCTTGGAAAACCCATTTATGAACCTTCTATAGTATCCTACTAGGCCCATAAAGGATATGATATCAGAGACATCCTTGGGTGTAGGCCAATCCATGATGGCTTTGATCTTGTCAAGGTCAACTGCCACCCCTTCCTCAGTGATAACATGGCCTAAGTAATGGACCTTCTTTTGAAAAAAGTCACACTTACTAAACTTTGCATAAATCTTGTTCTCTCTTAGCTCTTGAAGCACTAACTTGAGGTGCTCTTCATGCTCTTCTCTGCTCTTAGAATAGACCAAAATGTCATCTATGAAGACTGACACAAATCTGTCTAGGAATTTACGAAGTACATTATTCATCAAGCACATAAAGGTGGTTGGTGCATTGGTAAGCCCAAATGGCACCACTACAAATTCATAGTGCCCATATCTTATCATAAAGGTTGTTTTATGGATGTCTTCATCCTTAATTCGGACTTGATGATATCCAAACCTTAAATCAATCCTAAAAAATATTGTAGCACCCTTTAGTTGGTCAAACATGTCCTCAATTCTTGGTAAGGGATACTTATTCTTAATTGTCATCTTGTTGAGTTGTCAGTAGTCTACGCACAATCTCAGTGTGCCATCCTTCTTTTTCACAAACAAGGTTGGTGCTCCCTGAGGGGAAACACTAGGTTGGTTGTAACCTTCTCCAACATCTCCTTCCGCTACAGTTTGAGCTCAACTAGCTCTGGTGTATTCACTCTAGAGGGTGCTCTGGACATTGACACCGCTCCAATTACAAATTATATTGAAAAATCAATATCTCTTATTGGGGGTAGTCCTAGTGCTTCTTCTAGAAACACATCTTTGTACTCTCTTAATATAGGGTGGTCTTCTAAACTTGTGTTGCTATCCTCAACAAAGTTTAATACTTGTATTGCATACAAAGAACATCCTTTTCTGCAATACTTCTTCACTTGAAGGGCTGATATTTGTCTCACGGAGATGGGTTTTTGAATCCCCCATAGGGTCCTCTTCTCCTCTTCCTCATCTTCACATTCTAATGTTTTATTGTAATAGTCTAATTTGGCTTTATGGGCAGCCAACCAATCGATGCCAAGCAACATGTTGTAAGATCCTAAAGGAAGTATGTTTAGAGTTGTTTGGGTGGACAACCCATTCACAATGAACTTGCATGCTGGAAAGACCTTTGTTGCCTTTCTTTTTCTTCGAGTGGATAGTTATACTATCCATGACTTAAAATGTTTTTCTTGATGCAATTTACATTTTTGAACAGTTTGAGGGGCAACATAACTCATATTAGAACCAGGGTCATTCAAAATCGAAACATGATGGTTAGCAATCATACCTTTCATCTCCACTATTGAAGCTTGGTGATCAGCTTGTCTATTGTCCATGGTTGCATAAATTTGTGGCATGCTCCAGGCCACATCATTGACTTTGGTAGCTTTCTAGATGTTGTAGACGCTCTTATTGTCTTGTTGTCTATGTGGGCAGTCCCTTGACAAATGTTCTTCTCCACAACCCCAACATTTCAATGGTTCTCTCTTTGTATTATCATCATTTCCTGTGGTTGATCCAAAGGGTTTAATTCCACTTTGGGATGGAAAATTTTGTTCATACACACCTTTAGTAGGAAGGCTCATCTTAGAGCCTTTCCTAGGGTTCTTAAATCTTGAGGGTTTAAACCCCTTCTTCTTAAATCTTAATTTGTTTTCATTTTTCCAATCTTTATGAGGTTCTGCCTTGTGCTTGAAATGCTCATAGCAGTACCTTGTCTTCCTAATGGTGTCTTCTAAGATCTTAGGTTCGTCAAACTCGATTCTGTTTCGAAAGGATTGAGGTAGTCCATTATTGAATCCTTGTATCTTTCTCTTTTCATGCTTGATGTAAGGTACATACCTTATCAACGCAAGAAATTTGTTGACATACTCATCCATGGTGAGCTATCATAACTTGAGTTCATAGAACTCCTTAGTATTTTCATCATAGTACCTCTCAAATAGGTACTTCTTGAAATATTTCTCAAAATGTTTCCATGACAACTTCTCATGGATTCCTTTCACATTTCTAAGGTCCTCCCACTAGATGGAGGCCTTTCCATTCAAGTTGAAAATGGTTATTCAGGTCTTTAAGTTTTCCAAGTAGTCATGGACTCTAAAGTACTTCTTTAGGCCAAGTAACCAAGCTTCTACTTCTTCCTCCTTCCTAATCTCCCCATCAAAAGTGGGCGGCTTGGTTTTCTTAAACACTTAACAAAGTTACAACCTCAAAACGAGAACTCCAGCCCTTAAAACCCATATTTTTGCATAAAAAATATAAAAATCAACCCCCAAATCAAAAAGTGGTGCTACCGGTAGCACCATTTTTTGTAACCGGGTCAAAATTACTACTTTTTTCAAACATGGGCTTAAAGGATCAAATGGTTGCTCAAAAAAGCTTTAAAATCAACCCCCAAATAAAAAAGTGGTGCTACCAGTAGCACCACTTTTTCTAATCGGGTCAAAATTACAAAAAAAATCAAGAATAACCTTAAAACATAAAATAGTTGCTTAGAAAAACCTTAAAATCAACACCTACATAAAAACGTGACGCTACCAAAAGCAAAATGTTTTTTTCTAAACGCTAAAAATGCAGCTAATTACGACCTAATTGAAACTATGGCCTTGACAACAAATCCCTATGCAAATAAAAAACCCAAAATTGGATCTAAATGGTCACTTGAAAGTTTATTTACTAATTTTTATTTTTTTTAATTTATATTAAAAAATAAATAAAGAGAAGGGAGAAAATCACAAAACTTAACAAAAATATGAAAAA
>SNQJ01S0001483.1:251944-272727 GCA_010110895.2 Picea sitchensis | reverse complement strand
CAAAAAAAAAAAAAAAAAATTGCTAAATATTTAAAAATAGTGTTATTTAACTATAATTATTTTCTATGTATTAAAGTAAAGGTAAAATATGTGTTAAAAATAATATTTTCCACTATATTTAAAAAGTATGGAACCATAAAGTAATTAAGGACACATGATTATATAAAAAAAATTAATTTAAAAAAATAAATGGTGTATAACATGTTTAACATTGAAGGAAGCATGAAAACATGAATAAAAACACTATTGAACGAAAAAAATAAATAGAAAAATTAGAAAATAGATGAAAAAACGAGCATTTAAAAAAAAAGTGGAAACATTATGTATCAAAAAAATTTAAATATCAAAAAAACACCTAAAAAGGGAGGGGGGGTGCTACCGGTAGCATCATTTAAAAAAACGAGATAAAAAACTTGACCCCCAAAAAAATGAGAACTTTGTAGAGTTCAGAATTCTCGTTAAGTTGGTAACGATGTTTCTTCAGGGCCATGGCTCTTAGCTTGTTTTCTCCTTTTTCTTCTCCCCTGAAAAGGTGACCTAGTCCCACTACTAGACAATTTCTTGGAACTGTCAGTTTCCTCACTAGAGGATTGAATCCTTGATGTTAGCATGCTTCTTGGCTCCATGTCAGGTCTTCTTTGAGGTGCTTCTCTTTGTGTTGCTATTTCCAGAGCCGTGCTTTTGTATCTAAGGTGGACTTTGTTTTTTCTTAGTATTATGTTCGTCCACATTACTAGCCATTGGCCCATGTTGCAGTTATTTTTGTATGCCTGATAGGCTTTGCAACATGACTGCATTAATTTCAATTTGTTTCTCCTATTCTTTTATCAGTCTTTCATTGTCTGCCTTACGACTTTGTAATTATGTCATAAGGCTTCTTACAGTTTCAATTAAATCTGGAGGGGTTTCCACCACCCTACTCTCATCAGATTCTTCTTCTCTATTGTGGGAGCTTTCTCCCCACTCATGATGTGTCACCATTCTTCACGCTGTGGTTTTTCCTTGCCATCCACTAATTGTTTGAGTGTTGATAACAACATTTTATGTTAGTCAGTTGTCCTCAATTTTATGAACAACATAGGTAATTTTTGTAAGGTAAAATTAGCTTCATTATTCCACATATAAAAACAATATGCAGTTCAGATTTAAAAACATGTAGAAACAACATAAAGTCTCACTCTTTTCAGTAGTAAAGCTTAAATAAGCTTTCACATATGGGTAGGGTAGGGTGCCCTGCCCCTTAAAGGTTTTCTATTAGAATTTATTCTGCTCTTTCATGAGCCTAAGTAGGTCGAGTGTTGTTGCCTGCTCTGATACCACTCTATCACACACTCAACCCCTTAAGTAGCCTTTTAAGGGATTGGGTATAAATCTTCCGCTTTCCTACAAATTTCAGAATTCCTCGAATAAGGACGTCATTGTCTTATGCTCACCGAGACCTTTCCAACGACTGTACCCTTGTCCAAAACCGAGTTTTGGTTCGAAAGTTATGGCTTTCCGAAGTTTTCGGGGTGTCATTGGCCAATGACCACCCACTTCGCCATGTGGCATCACTTCTCTCGTGTCGTCCAACATGGCCCTATCGTGACCCATGTTGTCATCCTCTGACAACAACATGGGCATTAGAGAGGGGTTGCAGGGAATATCACCCCGAGGTCTTCACGAATATTGGGCCTTCAACCCCATTATGTCGCTCATGTGCATGTCTAAAACATCCCCCGGACACATGAAGTCCCAAAGTCTCTTTCCACCTCGGGATCTATGGTGGGGTTTTGTCCACACTTAAAGATCCGACGGTTGAGATTTATCTGCACTTAACACATGGTTTAGACTTGACAAGGGGGGTCCCACACCTAACTCGTGACTAATCCCATGACACTATGTGGAACTATCCAGGCACACCACATCACCATCGTGTATGTGGGCCCATCCAATCGAAGTTGGACACTACAACATGGGAACTTTAGTGCTTCAACGTCTACCTCACCCTCCTATGTCCTTGAATCTCCCAGAGCTCCAGAGTCCCGAAGTCTCGTACTTCCATGCCATGTAATTCAGCCTTTGGCCTTCGTAATGGTTTTACTACTCAAACCTTATATCTCCCGAAGTAAAACTTCACCGAAGTGTTTACGCTGCCTCCCCACTAGTTGATCGAACGATTGAGAAAGGTTCCCAACATATCCTTGATCTACGATTCACAACGCTGCCAAATTACTCCCCCCGATCTAACGGTTGGCGGGATTTCACCACTTCAGTATTTCGTGAGTTCATGACCCTTGTCGTTCTTTACCCTTCGATTCCCCAAAGGTTACCTACCGAAGGGGTCATAAAGGGAATACAACTGCTTATTGTCAGTTGATGGTACCACTTACTCTATCCTTCAACTATACTCGATCTAGTGGTTGAGAGAGGTCTCGAAGGATCCTTAGATCAATGGCTCGTGTTAGTTCACGATTTCGGCATTCGGAGATTCCAATCACTTCAAACTCTTTCATGCTTAGAGTGGGTCAACGCCGAATATGACTGTAGCTTGAATATGACGGTTAGGAAGGGTCCTGAAAGATCCTTAGATCAACGAATGAGATGGCTTACTCAATCCAATGGTTGCAACAGGTCCTCAAAATGAAAATGGACGGCTACGATAGCATGATCCTTTTGCAAAGGATATTCTCTGTGTAATATTTGGCTCCTTTTTTCACATAGCACATGGTTCCTGAGTCCCGATCATATGGAACTCCTAGTGGCTTGATGGCTCAAGGCAATGAGCCCTTATTAAAGGTAATAAGCTCGCGCCTTCGAGCTTATGGTCACCTAGAACCTCTATGCGCCCCGAAAGGCTATACTTTAGAGTCTTAACCGAGAATTGGTTAAGCCCGTGGTTTTGGGGCCAAGGTCACATGGTAAAGTGGGTTGAGGGAAGCGCCTTTCGTTTAGAGAACTCAAATTCTATAACAAGAAAGGGACATTTTGGGAGGTTAACAAAATCAGAACAGTCTGGTGGAGTCCGTTCCGACTCCATATCTGCGGATTCGATTCCTGAGTCCTTTGGAGGATTTGTGCATATAGATTTAGACAGGAGGTCAACTTGCCATTTGCCCTAAATTCAATTAAAATCCATTAATAACACTCCTCCTTTTCTAAACATAGTTAAGTAGAAAACCATTTACCACATATGATATTCAAGGTTTACTTCAAATTTCCCAGGCCGTTAGGCCATTAGAGCCACAAATTCTACCATTCAAACAAGATAAAAGATTATTCCATCATCTAGCTCAAGATTATACATATTACAATAGAACAATCAAGACAATATAAAACTCACAGTCACACTTATCTGAATTTTGAAATTAGTTGGCAATTGTTGGAAGGGACGCTCTTTTCCACCCAACCATAGGCACAATTTCTCTTGGAGTATTCCTCCACTGGCCACCCCCTAGCTAGATCATGATGCCATGAGAGAGAGAGAGGTTCTTCTTTACCTGTTCAACAACAGCAAGGGACAAAGGTTACTTTCCTTTTCCCTGACAATTATGTTTCCTATCCACCAAGCAAGGGAGCCTGGTGTGATTGCTCACTCAATCACCGCGACTATGTTTATCAGCTTGATTAGAAAAAATTGTCCAGTCACTCCTGTACCCAGAACAATTCATTTTCTCAGTTCTCCCTAGAACCATAGAGCTTCGGATGCTATTCTTCTTTCTGAATGGTCCTCATACCCATTCGTATGCATCTTCTGCCCTCTGCCCACAATTTTTCCTTCATTTTTTTGCCTTTCCCAACAAGATTTCGCGAGTCACATCAGAAAGTTTCCAAGTGGGTACTTTTCCCATCTCTTCATTTACTATTGAGGAAGACTTCCCAACTACCAACTTGACTGGTAATTAAATTTTCTGGGCTAGAAGACTGTTTTGGGTCTGAGCAATTTATATCCAGCAGCGTACTAGTCTAGCGGGGTCATCTCAACCATCACTGGTTCCCCTTTACCATCCCCTCTCATGCATCATGATCCATACTAGCCACCTCATTTCAACAGTTATGCCACATTTTTCCATTTTTAATCAATAACAAAGCTTCATTGTCTTTCCAACACTCTCATGACGAGTCTATCCATAGTATTTTTATCCAAGCATAATTATATTTACAAGCTGGGAGAAACAAGAGTATTATAGGAACCTCCACTTCAACCCTCCAAGAAGGCCATGAACGTGATATAACTAAAGAGTGTTTTGATGGTAGAAAAAACACCTTACCATCTAAAGAAAAATTACTTCTTCTTTTGTTTTTTAACAACAAATCTTGAAAAAGTTAACTTATCCTTTACTATTCAATTAAGTGGTAAGTCGAGGGAAATTGCCACAAGGAGACCTAGTTTTAAGTCTCATGGACACTAGTTGTCTACAAATTTTAATATGGAAAAGTCATAGCGTATATAATCCCATGTTACTTTGTTGTATTAATGCCTTGTATCATCAAGCCATTGCTCGTGTATTGACTTGTAAAGAATTAATGACTTTTCAAATCTTAAATGGTGAACAAAGGATCAAAACAACAAAAGGTAACGTCCCTTTATCCCTCAATTAGAAATCTCAATGTATTTTGATTTAATGTAGACCATTTAATAAATAATTACATGGGGATGTTTCATTTTTAGTTTTTAAATAAACCCCAAAAAATTACTTTTTATTTGTCCCTGCTGAAGATGTAGAGGGACTATAGCGATCGATAATTCGTTGACTTCATATTAATATGTCCTTTGACTATAAATTTTCGCATCATCTGTATTGTTCGAACTATAGAAGTAAAAACATGATTTTTTATATAATAAAAAAAACATTATATGTCATCGTCTCATTGGAGAATAGATTGGAAGTCTTATTGCCACCTTTGTTGTTCTCAATGTTGTAAATGTTTAGATATCCAAAGTTTTGAGCATGGACTCTCTTTTTAAATTTTTAAATTTTTATTGAAATGTTTACATATCGAAAGTTCTGAACATCGACGCTCTTTTTTAATGTTTTCATTATTTCTATTTGTATTGAAATGTTTACATACCGAAAGTTTTGAGCATTGACACTCTTTTTGAGGTACTTGAATAGGCCTTACAGCTTAAATGTTTACATAGCGCGAGGCCCTTAAACAGGCTTGACAACTTAAATGTTTGCATAGCGCAAGGCCCTTAAACAACCCTCCTTAAATGTTTACTTAAATATCCTTCTCATAGTACATTTTTCCTCGATTTTTTCCATGCAATGTTGCAGTGAATTTGGACAATATTGTTGTCCACCGTTAGTTGCATAGACATCATATGTTTCATACTTCTTCTATGCTTGGAATGAAATTTAGTCATCATTGAAGATACATATATTGTTTACTGGTTCGTTGGTTGCTTCTTGTTCGTTGGTTCGTCGGTTGTTGCTTGTTGTTGTTTGGTTCAACTTTGCAAGGTTGAGGACTTGCACTTGCAGTTGGACCTGTTGGTGCTTGTTTCTTGCTTTTGTTTGCTTCAACTTTGCAGGGTTGGGGTCCTACACCCACAGTTGGAGCTGGTTTTTTTTTACTTTGCAGGGTTCCAATCCTGCACCCACAATTCGACCTGTGCTTCTGTCATTCATCGTTGCTGGGTAAGTTTCGATACCATAATTTCATTCATATTCGTTCTTTGTTGTTGTTTGCAGTTTGCAACTAAGAATGTTTAAGTATTTCCACTCACATGGTCGTCATATGTTTCAGATTTCCTCTATGCTTTGAATGCAATTTGGTCATCATTGAAGATACATATATTGTTTATTGGTTCAATGGTTGTTGCTTGTTCGTTGGTTCATTGGTTCGTCGGTTGTTGCTTGTTGTTGTTTGGTTCAAGTTTGCAAGTTTAAGGTCCTGCAACTACAGTTGGGCCTATTGGTGCTTCCTCACTAGTCTGTTGCTTGCTGCTTTCTTTTGTTTGCTTCGGCTTTGCAGGGTTGGGGTCTTGCGCCGACAGTTGGAGCTGTTTTTTGCACTTTGTAGTGTTCAAGGCCTGCACCCGCAAGTAGACCTGCGGTTCTGTCGTTCATCATTAACGAGTAAGTTTCAATAGCATACTTTCATTCGTATTCGTTGTTTACTATTCCTTATTTGCATTTTGCAAGTAAGAATGTTTAGGTATTTATTCGTCGTTCTTGTCCTGCAGACTTTCCATAGAGGTTGGCATATCTTTTTCTCCTGCTCTTCAATTTTCCTTCGATTTTTTCCCGAGACGCTGCACCATGTCCATGGAAATGTCATGTGCACAACTGTGGCTATCATTTTTTCTAGTGTTGCAAATTCTGGTCCTTTGTCGTGTGTGATGAAGTGGAAATCTAACACCTATCCCGTACGGGAATTGAACCCGTGTATTTCGCATGAAAAATACAATTTCAAGCTTGTTGCCTTTGCAGGATGTTCTTGTAGAAGAAAACTGCATGTAGGTGTAGAAGGGCTAGGTATGGTACAATCGTGCCTAGGCTGCAACAAAATTGCACAAAATTGGCATATCTTTCCATCCTCCTCTTAAATTTTGCTCCAATTTTTTCTCCTAACTCTGAACCATACCTACATGCCTTTTCAAAATGTTCTTGTAGAAGAAAAAGATGTTGAGATGGTGCTAGCAAGAGTAGTGTTCCGTGGATTGCAAATTGCAATATTCAATCTCTATGCCGCTTCGCATGCAACATTGCTAACATAATGAATGTGTTCTCAAATGCATCACACCATTTACATCTGGACGAACATCATTCTAGGATATTTCAGTGTTGACATGCTACAAAATAGTGCCATAACAAATAATTGGAAAACTACATGTGCAATTACAATGTCCACTTTCTTTTCATTAAGATAAAACATGTGCAAAATGCACTTATTAACCATATATGGTGAAATGTGCACATATCACAATATAGCCTCTTTATCTTATACACAGACTGGTCTAACCACGATACAATTTGTCTTGTACTTGAACTATGAAATATACATCAAAGATATTACAAAATTATATTTCCATGTCTCAAAGCATATCTGGATACTTTGTTGCACAAAACCAAATCATTCAACTATGACTACGCGATTTCTTAATATTTTCTGGCTTGTAATATATTTTGGATAGGACAAATTCTATATAATTATAACCATGGATCAAGAAAAGCAAAGGTTCATGTTTCTAACTCTCTTTTATTATGTTCCTTTGATTCTCATTTACTGTATGTACATATTACTTGTATTTTGTGCGTTCCCACATTGAAACAAACATAATAAATGGAGAAGACAAAGGACTCTTTACCGCAAATGTAGAAGAGGAGATACAAAGGTGCATGCTTCTACTCTTATTTCATATTCCATTGTTTTGTATTTCATTTATTGTTTGTATATGTGTTCTATTGCTTTGCACCTAATTTATTGTATGTAGATACTACGTATCTTCCTACGTAATAACTTATCTTCATGTCAATTGTATTCTCTGTGCTGCTACATTGAAATAAATGGAACTGTATTTATTTTCTTACATGTCTTTCTGCATACCAACTTACCTTCATGTCCATTGTATTTTCTGCATTGCTACATTTAAACAAATAGAATAACTGGAGAAGACGATGGACTCTTTACCACAAATGTAGAAGAGGAGATACAAATGTGCATACTTCTACTCTTATTTCATATTCCATTGTTTAGTATTTCATTTATTGTATGGATATTTGTTCTACTTGTTTTACTGCTTTGCACCTAATTTATTGTATGTAGATACTACGTATCTTCCTCCATAGTAACTTATCTTCATGTGAATTGTATTCTTTGTGCTGCTACATTGAAATAAATAGAATTGTATTTATTTTTTTACATGTCTTTCTACATACTAACTTACCTTCATGTCCATTGTATTTTTTGCGTTGCTACATTGAAAGAAACAAATTAGTTGGACAAGAAGATGAAATCTTATATGCCACAATAGAGGAGGCTGAAGTACAATCCTCGAAAAGGTATACCAACTGTGATAGTAAAGCAAACACACAATACGAGTAGGTGGATATAATATTGGACTAGAAAACGATGATTTGGAAACAATGGGCCTTTGTTGAGAATTCATGCTTCCAAACATTGCCCTCCCCATATCTATTTTCCCACTCTTTATTATCCATTTTTTTCCCTCTTCTATACTTAATCGAATTCCCCCTTTTTTTCCCCTCTACTTTCGTTTTCTGGTTCCTTTGCTTAGTCGATTTTCCGAATGTGTCTAGGTGCGTGGGTTGGAGGACTCACGAGTTCACATTTATACTCATGCTTCTATATCATGACTTCGACCGACGACTTCCTCATTCCATACTTAGCCACTTTTTCGATCGTGGGTTCCTGGGCTCAATATTGCGGCTCTAGCTTCGGGAGTTCCATGATATAAATATTGGTCGTCGTACTTCCCCATCATGCCATGTTTCGTGTTACACATTTTTGTAGTAAAAAATTTTGAGGCATACAATTTGACCGTCAGGTCCTCATGTTTCCTGAGTATCCCTTGACAACCTATTTCGTATTCCATCTCCTTCAAGCATGTATGTGACATTCAGAATAATTGTGGACAATATACAATGCATATGCTTATTTAGTCCTCCTGATGTTCATCTGCACATGCTTGAACCAGAAAAAGTTGGACTAGTGACATGGGCATGAGCAGTCAATCATTGCAAACATCAACAGAATGACAAGGCCAAAGGTAAAGATTCATACATTGTGCTCCTGATATGTTTACCAAACAAATATCCTAAGCTATGTATTCATATATGCCATGATAAATATGCTGATGTCATCTGCAACACATACTTTGTAGTTCACAAGAAGTATCGACGAGCGCAATTGAGACGTCGAATGTAGTGCAAGTTCCACAGACTAAGAGATCTGGTTACAAAACTCTAGCCTCCATACTTCATCCAAGTTGTGCGTCTACTTGTACATTTATGCTAGGAAAAAAAGAAAACAAAAAAATAATACAAACTACCATTCACATTACTTTTCTTGTTCAAAAAATGTCACTAGGTCTAAACTTATAACACCCAAAATAATATCAATAGAAGGCTTGAACAGCCGCCGAACTGGACAAGTGTTCGTCAGGGACATAATGGTCATGTATAGCACCTACTTGGACAAGGCAAACAAAACTATATGCATTGTGTGTGTTGACATGACATACAAAGAAATCATGATGACAGTCACACTGATATCCCTACACAACTTGTCCAGAAACATGCAAAAAATATCTTGCCAGGTAATGGGATACCCATTACAAATTTTTATTTATTTCCCAAAACAGTATATCACTGTGGTGATTGTGATCGGATTATATCACTCAATGAAACAAGTATTGTGGAAAAAATTCATGCGATTTGTTCAGAATATTGTTTCGTACCAGACACAACAATCAACCAACTTGCACAGAGCAACGACACTTACCCAATCAGAACCATTGATGCAGTTGTCACACTCACAAGAAAACTTGGCTCACAACACATTCTCCATATAAAAAATGGAGAGCCAAACAATGACAAGGCAATGGTATTGTTCTCCATATCCTATTTTGTCCTTTACTTTCACATGTCCATGTATCTCAGTTATGTTACACAACTATTGCACTGCTCCATGTTGTAGCTGCAATTGTTCGACACCTATTCAAATTTGTTTTCCTCAATGGAACAACAATTGCATAAAGGGCAATTTCCACTTATCCTCTTCAAAAATATAAAAAAGAAAAGAGATGTTAAAGAAATGATCTTTCGCACAACCCAAGAAACATTTGTAACAGAATTGTGAACAAACATAGTATAGGATCTCAAGAAACTAACTAACTCGACAACTGGTGTGCATATACATCTATAATTCCATCCACACTTTGCTCATACAAATTGCCTTTACCAATTTTCTGCAGCTTTTTTTTGTTGTGCAGTTATATATTATATTGTTCAATATATTAATTGTTGTGCTCACGTGCCCAGGTTGAGGATGTTTTGGTTGCAACGAATGCATACTCGACCCCCTTCAAGCCTGTATGTGCCAAATGCAACTCTCTTGTTTCTACCTCTGCTTTCATAAATGATGGTACAATTGATTGTCTACGGTGCAGTTAAAAATGTCTTTACATATATAGACATTGCCTCAACGCTGCCATCGGAACCGTCGACAACACAATTGTACATTGTACAATCAAACAACCTCTATTACAAGATGTGCTTCCTAGGCTAACATAATTGCCATATGAAACATACCTATAGAAAAAGGAAAACATTGTCTACATGCTGCGCGACTTTCAGATCCATAGCAAATTTACCTTAAATGAGGACAATGCAATACTGCATATCGACTGAAAAAAATAAAAAATCATATCAAGTGTTGGCAGGAAACGAAACAATATCATGTGTATCTATCCATGCTATCCAATGAGGATACAAATAGAGTTTTTCTACCCAATGAGGATACGAATAGAGTTTTGCAATGCCATGGAAAATTGAACAGGAAGCGCATAAGATTGTTCAGTCCAGGAATGATAAGCATGGGGACAAACCCCATACAAAGTATCCAACTGTGAATAAATCAGGTCCATCCTTTGAACCATCAAAATGGCTTGCTCCTTTGAACGAAACCATCAGGCATTTCCAATAACATTGGAAATTTGTCATTGTTAGAACATAGTACTATCAGAAGCAAATGTCCATAGTGATCTTGCTTCATGGTAAAATAGTAATCGAAAAATTTCTTGGTGCCTGTTAGCACCATAATTTTCATCGTTAAGGTTAGAGGTTTGTCAACAATTTGCAAAGTCATGCCTGTCAGCACCCATGTTGTTTTTATGCCTGGCATCATCTAACATCTCCAAGGGCCCTTTTCAAAAGGAAGCTTATCATTTATTTATTCCCATTTCAATTTGCAACTGCATGTTGCAAAATTCACTGCGCAAAGGATGTTGTCGCGCAGAAGATGTTGTCGTGTAGAGAATATCATCGCGCAGAGGATTCTGTCATGCAAAGGATGTTGTCGCACAGTGGATTTCGTCGCGCGGTGGATTTTCCTGCGCACAGGCTACAGGTCGCACTACACAAATTACTGGTTTAGTGGTCAACTTCAAGATCAATTTTTGACCAACTGGAGAGGAATTTTAAAAATCCCTGAGAGGTTTTTGTCGAAGACAAGCCAAATAATAAAAACCTCTCTTAGACTTGCAAAATGTGTCATTCATTGGGAGATTCGAAGGAATCTTTGAGCCCTATTTTTTAGTTTTCATAATTTCCTGTTCAAGACATGTTTTTGCGACACATATTCCGGCCAGCTGAACACGAATTTCAAGAAACCGAGAGAGGTTTTTCTTTGTAATGAGCTTAACTACAAAAGACTCTTTCAATTTCTAAAAATAGTTTTTCATAAGTGAGATACGATGTCATATTTAACGCCTATTTTGCAAGTTTGTTGCACATTCTGCTGCGTTTTTGTTGTAAGTTACTGTTGCATAGCAGACTTGCTGTGCAAGGATGACAGAGTGTCCAGCAGTGCAAATGATGGCTCATCACAACCATATGGTCTAATTTGGATCATGATCAATGAATGTAAATAATATTTCGGTATCGATTATGATTTGGCAAAGTCGAGTTTTCTATTTTTAGTGAATCCGTTGAAGTTATTGTTCTCTTTCAATGAAAACGGATCCATGATTCCAGGAGAGAGTAGCTCGACCCTAACAACCAAGGGTGACAATAGTTTTCTATATAAGGGGATCATTTTTATGTAAACAGGGTTGGTTGGCAAATTGAGTAAACAATTGCTATTGTATGTAATCTGAGTTTTTGACCGAAATTTAATGCAAAGGTCCTGTGATTTTATGAAAAGATTCTAGTTGTGATAGTCGGATGTATTGTGTCTCTTTCTTTGCGTATGTGTTTCCTTTTACCTTTATTTCATATATTATACTATCTATTTCAGAACAATTTTTTGAACCTGTGGATTTGTTGTACAACGCCCCTTGTTCACGCCGCTTAGACAAAACGTTTTCCTCTCAAGCTAACTCTGAATTTGTCCACATCGACGCTCTTGAGTTACTTCCTGTGTTTTTCTCCCACCACACTTTACGGTTTACACTGAAGGTTGTTGCTCGCCTAGCCTTCTCCTCTCGAATCCAGTTACTGAGTCATTTGTTCCATCTCTTCCTCAAATTGACCCCATAACCCGAGTTTTATTTTTCTGCGCCGATATAACCATAAATTTTACCATAAGTGTTAAATCTAGCCATTGTTTTCAAAGTCATATCCTGCGCGGAGACCGCGCCATTTTCGAGAGAGCCCTCTCCAGATCCGAAAGGCTAGTTTCAGGTCTCAAAGTTGGTTGAAACAATTACCTTCATCGTTTGTTTATCAGTCGAACAGATTTACGGAGTGCTAACATTCTGGTGTCGTTGCCGGGGACGAATTTGAATTTTTTCCCTTGGAAGAACAACATTGTTTTAGTTCTAAGGTCTGAGAGCAGCAAACACTTAGGCACATATTGGTTGTATTTCTGCTCTGACGACTCCACACATCAAAAAAATCATTTGAAGGTGATTCCACTAACAGAAGAATCCAGAGCTAAAGTTTTCATGGTGACTCCAATCAAGCTTCAAATGCGATTCAAAGACTCCACTGGAGAATGAGACCTGTTGACAGAGATACGGAAGAATGGTATGGGAAAATAAGGTACTCGAGCTTAAGTTTAGTTCAAGAAGTACTTTTCTATGTTATCAATATCTTCTTGTCCTTTCCTGAGTTTTTCAAAAGAATATTACTTCACTTATTGCATTCAAATGAATCTGAGAGATCTACCCTTGTGTATCCTTCATTGCAAATTGTAGGTATACCTCCTCCTTGTATAGTCGATATTCACCAAGATCCTTCCTCTAAGCCATATGATGTTCATGATCATTCTTTTGAGCTTAATGAAACCAAAGCTGAGCTTGTACCTTCTGTTCTTAATCCTATACCCTCCAAGATTCAAGAAAGATACAGTCCTCTTAAAGTTCCTTCCATCCTTCATGACTTTCCTCTGAAACATTATAAGTATCTTCCTAGGTTTGATGGAGAGCTTGATGGACAATCAACTAAAAAACATATTCAAGTCTTTGAGCATTTCATAGACCTTTTTGAGATCGAACATGATGATGTGTCTATGAGAGCCTTTTCTCAATCCTTACAAGGAGATGTCAAGGCATGGTTCAGATATTTGCAGCCTCAGTTGATTAGCTCGTGGGATGAACTGAATGAAGCTTTCTGTAGGTTTTGGGGTGAGAAAAAGTCATGGGATCTACTCCTTTCAGAGTTTTATACCATGAGAAGAATGAAAGATGAAACCATCTCAAATTTCAGCAGGAGGTTTGTTAGTCTTTATTATAAACTGCCCAAAGAAGTCCAACCTCCTAAAGTTGCTACCATGCTCCATTATGTAACGACCTTTCAATCAGATTTATCTTTTCTTTTGATGGAGAGGAAGTCTATATCTTTGCAACAGATGTTCAACAATGCTTAGGAAGTTGAAGAAAATATTCAAGCATGTAAACTGATTTGAAATGAGGAGTTGGATGCTAAAGAACATGACAATGAGTATGAACAAAGAATAGTTGATTTGAATCTTGAGAAGAGGTTTAATAATATCATATGTCCCCTTGAAGCTTTAAATGTTGATGATTTGGAAAAAGATTATATTCCACTTATTGAAAAATAAGGTGCTAATTTAGCTTATGATCCATCCCATGATAAGCACAGGGCTGATTGTTTTATGTATTCATTTGTAAACAGTCAAGAAAATGAATTAGCAAATCACCTTGATGAAGAGCAGGTTGATGTACCAAGCTTTTTCTTGTTAGATGGCATTGCAGATGTTGTTGATTTGTGTTTATATGATGATGATTATGATGTTGACTTCCTAGAACAACCAACTGCATGTTCTCTATCAGAAAATGTTCATTTTTAGCAGCGTAATGAGAGCAATCAACCTACATATCACATTTACAAAGAAAAAAATGAAGAAACTTTTAAATTATATGAAAGAACTTTGCCATTGTGTTTTGCATCTTTCGAATTGTTGAAGCAAAATGTTTATAATGTTTCAAATCAGAAATCCTACATGCATGATGTTGAATATGAAGAAAGCAATGGACTTGCAAATGAAAACTGTCTTCCATTATGTTTTTCTTCCTTTGAGTTGTTGAAAGTAAATCATGAGATAACAGAGGAAGCAGTGAAGTCTGATTGCATTCACAATGAAATTGTTTTACATGAGCAAATTGTTATCAGTGAGGAAGACCAACAACCTTCTCATACCTTTAATGACCCTGTTGATGATTACATGGAAGGGTATCTCAGTTCAGATTTGCAACCTGTGATCAACTATCAGCTTGGAAATAAATATGTTGGTCAATCAACATCAGTGTTAGATATGGATGGCTTGCCACCATGGGTTTCATTTCAGCCAGCACTGTCTTCTGAGTCAAAAGATTGTTACTTCCAGCAGTCTCAACAGATTTTCCATCCTCTTTGTGGAGATCAACAGGTTGAATTGCATGAAAACAAGGATGCAGTGGAAGGGGTGAAACATGATTGTTGTTTTATGTGTGTTATGGAGGATCCATTTGCAGTTTTGTTGGAGGCGGCAAACAGTCTCAATGTTTTTGATTTTTTGAAATTTGAATTTATAGATAAATTTTTGAATGACTTATCAGTAAACAGGATTTGGAGCAATCATGTGCAAAGAAAGCAAAAGGTGGATAAAGTGATTGTATAGTTGCATTGGCACTTTGATTTCACTTGATTGACATATTTTTCAGTAGTTAGGGTAGGTAAGAGTGTGAATAAGCTCGGTACTACGAGCATTTCTTTTAGCAATCTGAAGTTTTCTCTTTCATCTTAGTTTCAGTTTTCAGTTTGGAGGATGTACAGTTTTGGGTTTTCAGCGGATGCAGGTTACAAGTTACAGTTGGAAAGTTGAGTTTGGGAGAAGCCCAATGGATTGGCACCTGGTCTACTGTTCTTTGCTACTTCACAAGGAGGATAACATCCCCGTTGGAGCCAGTTGTTAGCACCATGATTTTCATGGCTAAGGTTAGAAGTTTGTCAACAATTTGAAAAGTCATGCCTGTCAGCACCCATGTTGTTTTTATGCCTGGCATCATGTAACATCTCCAAGGGTCATTTTCAAAAGGAAGCTTATCATTTATTTATTCCCATTTCCATTTGCAACTGCGCGCTGCAAAATTCATTGTGCACTACAAAATTCACCGTGCACCGCGCAGAGGATGTTGTCGCGCAGAAGATGTTATCGCGCAGAGAATATCATTGCGCAGAGGATGCGGTCGCGTAGAGGTTGTTGTCGCGCAGAGGATGTTATCGCGCAGAGTATTTTTTCATGCAGTGGATCTTGTCGCGTATAGAATGTTGTCGTGCAGTGGATTTTCCTACGCACAAGCTACAAGTCGCACTGCGCAAATTACTGGTTTAGTGGTCAACTTCAAGATCAATTTCTGACCAACTGGAGAGGAATTTTCAAAATCCCCGAGAGGTTTTTTTCGAGGACAAGCCAAATAATAAAAACCTCTCTCAGATTTGCAAAATGTGTCACGGAGTGGGAGATTTGAAGGAATATTTGAGCCCTATTTTTCAGTTTTCATGATTTCCTGTCTGAGACATGTTTGTGCGACACGTATTCCCTCCAGCTGGAGACGAATTTCAAGAAACCAATATAGCTTTTTCTTTATAATGATCTTAACTACAAAAACCTCTCTTAGTTTCTGAAATTAGTTTTTTATCAGTGAGATACGATGTCATATTTAACGCCTATTTTGCGAGTTTGTTGTGCATTCTGCTGCGTTTTTGCTGCAGGTAACTGTTGTGTAGAAAACTTGTTGTGCAGGGATGACAGAGTGTCCAGTAGTGAAAATGATGTCTCATCACAACCATATGATCGAATTTGGATCATGATCAATGAATGTAAAGAATATTTCAGTTACGATTATGATTTGGCAAACTCGGGTTTTCTATTTTTAGTGAATCCGTTGAAGTTATTGTTCTCTTTCGAAGAAAACAGATCCATGATTCTAGGAGAGAGTAGCTCGACCCTAACAACCAAGGGTGACAATAGATTTCTATATAAGGGGATCATTTTTATGTAAACAGGGTTGGTTGGCAAATTGAGTAAACGACTACTATTGTATGTAATCTGAGTTTTTGACCGAAATTTAATGCAAAGGTCATGTGATTTGATGAAAAGATTCTAGTTGTGATAGTCAGATGTATTGTGTCTCTTTATTTTCTTATGTGTTACCTGTTACTTTTATTTCATATCTTATACTGTCTATTTCAGGACGAATTTTTGAACCTGTGGATTCACTGTACAACGCCCCTTGTTCGCGCCACTTAGACAAAACGTTTTCCTCTCAAACTAACTCTAAATTCGTCCACAGCGACGCTCTTGAGTTACTTCTTTTGTTTTTCTCCCACCACACTTTATGGTTTACACTGAAGGTTGTTGCTCACCTAGCCTTCTCCTCTAGAATCTAGTCACTGAGTCATTTGTTCCGTCTCTCCCTCAGATTGACCCCATAGCCCGAGTTTTATTTTTCTGCGCCTATATAACCAGAAACCATTTTACCATAAGTGTTAAATCTAGCCATTGTTTTCAAAGTCATTTCTTGTGTGGTGACCGCACCATTTCTGAGAGAGCCCTCTCCAGATCCAAAAGGCTAGTTTCGTGTCTCAAAGTTAGTTGAAACAGTTACCTTCGTCGTCTGTTTATCAGTCGAACATATTTATGGAGTGCTAACAGTGCCCACTTGGGGATTTGGTTATAGCTAGGATACAATGCCCAATCTCCGTTGGTTTTGTGTTGTCTTGTGTTTGGCAGGCTTTTGTTCATGTCCTTTCCTGCTGTAGTTCAGGGTTCTCATGGGCCCAATTATTTTCTCATGGGAACATATCCCACATGTAAGAGAAAACCAATGCCATGTGTGTTTTTTTATATCAAATTGTTTGATGCATAGGTCGATCTGTACTGCTTTATGGACCCTTGTGGGATCTCCCTTGGCGCCTTCTGTGTCCATGCATTGCCTTCTGCCTCGACTTTCAATACATTTGGTGTTTACTTGGCTCTTGGTTGTCTGCTTCGTTCTGGAAAATTAATGATACATTCAGGATCTTAACTGTTTTTCTATGATCTTAAAGAATATACAGGACTTGCTTTTCCTTTTAATGTAAGCTCCCTGAAGCAAATGTAATATGTGGCTCGTTTTAGCACTTTTACTTGATCAATGAACTTACCAAAATCCATCTTCATAAATATTTTGGAATAAATGGATATATGCTATGTGAAGTCCAATGGAACTATCATATCAACCACATAAAATTAAAATTAAAATCCTCGTTGTTATACTTACGGTTAAGTTGACAGTATAATAATTTTACTTGAACATCCCAAAATTGATTTTCCTGTGGCTTTTTGATGCTTCTCTTATGCAAACACATCCTTGAAAGTATAAGCATGACTCGCTTTATCTATTCCTTGATTGAAGAGCATGTTCACTTGTTTAATGAACTTCATAGTTATTGTTAAGACCGTCAATGGGGCTTTCTTAACACCAATTCCCCCTTCCAAAAATTGCCATCCCCTTTCTTTTTTCCCTCTTCTTTCCCTCTCTGGTTACTTAGTCATTTTTTGGAAAATGTCTCGGTGCACGGGTTGACGAATTCACGTGTTCAGATTTCCATTAAAGCTTTTATATCATGAGTCTGACCAACTGCTTCCCTGTTTCATATTCAACAACTTTTTGGATCGCGGGTTCTCGGGTAGGCGGGCTCAACATTGCATTTCCATTGTTCTGTTGCCTGCAAACAACACCCAGACTTCCGCGATCTACAAATTGACAACCAAATTCCCCTTTCTTTTTCTCCTTTACTTTCCCTTTCTGGTTACTTAGTCATTTTTCTGAATGTCTCATGCTTTTATATACAACACCCGAAGTTCTGCAATATACAAATTGACCGTCGAAGTCCGTCGTTATGCCTTGTTCCGTGTTACATATTTTGCAATCAAAAGTTCAGAGACACACAATTTGACCATCGGGCCCTCGCGTCTCCTAAGTATAACTTGTGGTCTTATTTGGAAGCTCGTCAATATGCCCTGTTTCAAATATGTCTCATGCTTTTATATCAAGAGTCTGACCAACTGCTTCCCCATTCCATACTTGGCCACTATTTCCATCGCCGATTCCCGACCAGGCTTGCTCAACATTGTGCTTCCATTGTTCAATGACGTACAAACAACACCTGAAGTTCCGCGATATATAAATTGACCATGGAAATCCGTCATTATGCCCTGTTCCATGTTACACATTTTGCCGTCAAAAGTTCGGAGACATACAATTTTACCATCGGGCCCTCATGTCTTCTGAGTATAACTTGTGACCTTGTTTTGAAGCCCGACCGACCCCTTTCCATACTTGGCCATCTCTAGGAATCTCTTTTGTGGATTGGCGGGTTAACGAAATGTCCAATCCTTATTCGCTCTTCGCCATCCCCGCCACCTTCGCACTTGTTTCTATATATGCAATTATTAAGCTTTAATGCTACTAGATCATCTTGCAGGAACCATTAAGATTGTCATTAATGTCCGAAAGGCTAGAGGAGATCTGTCATTAATACGAATTAAACCAAGATTTGTGGAGGGTTGTATTATCCTTTCCGAGTGTTCATTTCAAGCATCATGCAATCTCTTTCACGCGTCATCCGGTTGGCGGCTTCACGAAATATCCAATCCTTAATCGCTCTTGGTCGTCACCACTACCTCCGCACTTTTTTCTAAGTATGCAATTAGTAAGATTTAATGGTAACAACTCATTATGCACGAACCATAGAGATTGTCATTGATAAACGAAAAGCTCGATGAGATCTCCCATTGATACACATTAAACCAAGATTTGTGGAGGGTTATATTATCCCTTCCGAATGGTCATTTCAAACATCATCTGGAGCAAACAGACATTCTCGTTAACTTATGGCAATAGTTCGACAACAATTATGTCTATATACAGTAAACACCTTTGGGCATGATGACTAGAAGTTCCAATGTTCCAGGGCATATTCTTACTACTCATATCCCTCTGCCCAGAAGCCAAAAAGGAGATGGTCCCTTGGTGCACCGAGAGATATATTTCAAAGCAAAGAATTCCAAGACAACCCCCCCTACTCAGACAGCTCGCCTGCCTGCGTTGATGGCCGACACAGAGGTTGATGCGGTCGATTTCGAGCCAGAAGAAGATGATTTGAAGAAAAATGATATGACGATGGATGATGGCAATGCAGACGTTGTTCCCACTCTTGCGCCCAAATTGAAATCAATCATAACGGGGGGCACTTCCCGACTTGGAGATGGCGACCCTGACAAGACCAAAGGAAGGGGTTTCAGAAAAGAAATCGACGCTGAACGTAATAGTCACTTTGCGGCTCAAGAGTTTAAGTCTCTCGGCTCGGATGGAGGTCCTCGCCCTCAGAGATGTATCCTTTCCTTTCATTTTTAGGGTTTTGGATTGGGTTTGGATTTGTCCTTGGTATAGCCTGTGTCCATGAAGTCTTTGACTATAAGGAAATGGTCTCTAGATGTGCCCATAGATATATTTCAAGCCAAATAATTATTCTATTGTGATACCACTCTCATGTTCGCTGGATATACAATTAAGATCTTAGGGGGTGAGGACCATAACTCCCACTGGTGCAAGGCATATTCCTACTACTCATCTCCTTCCGCCCAGAATGGAGTAATTTGGGCCTCTGGAATTGCTCGTGCAGCCTGTGTCCTTAAAGTCTTTGCATGTAAGGAGGGGGTCTCTTGGTCCCCTTTCGCCCATAACGAAGTAATTTGGACCTCTCGAATTGCTCGTGCAGGTTGTGTCCCTGAAGTCTTTGACTGTAAGGAGGTGGTCTCTTGGTGTGTCCTCACTTTCAGTTTCCGGCTCTTTTTCTTGCCCTACAACGTTTTTTCTCTTCTTCCTCACAGGAAGCTTGTGAGAACTATCAATTTTACTGTGAGGAGGGTTCTTATGTCCTCTTGTGTTTGAAGAATTCTGGGTTGCTTTCTTACTGGGGTGGGTTGTTGGAATGATGCTACAGAATGTCGTACTCTTGGAAGTGGTGGCAGCGGATTGGGAACTCTTCTCACCAGGGCCTTTTCCCTGTTATTTGTAAAATTCAGTGGTGCTTTGCAATGTCTCCAGGTCGCCAGCATTAGGAGCAAGAGTGTTGTTGACCTGTTTCAAGCCAAAGAATTATTCCATTGCGGAACCACTCTCCTGTTTCTTTGTCACCTCAGGTCTTCCACAAGATATTGAGATTGCGACAGCCAACATTGACCTTCCGAGGAGAAGACTTCAAGGACTTCCTAAAAAAGCATGGTAATGAGTTTTGTATGCATGTTCAAGAGCTTCTTGATGGCTCCTACATGTTGTCGCACTAGAGGAACAACATCGAATTTTATGCTTTTTTTTTTTTTTTTGTAGATCCTTGATTCGGATTATTTTCGGCACGAAATGAGAGCAGAGATATAATAAAGAAATGCACAGAGATATCGCGTATATCCAGTAATATAACAGAAATATATTGGAGATGCAACCATAAACACAGATATACAGTAATACACGATTTCTATTAATGAAAGAAATGTATGGAGACTGTAAAAATACAGAGTGAAAGACTCGCTAGAATGGTGGCAGCTTATCTCTGAGAAGAGATGTG
>SNQJ01S0001483.1:145315-251934 GCA_010110895.2 Picea sitchensis | reverse complement strand
AAATATGCAATTAGTAAGCTTTAATGCTAATAACTCATCATGCAGAAACTGTAAAAATTGTCATTAATGAGCGAAAGGCTCGAGGAGATCTCCCATTAATACACATTAAACCAAGATTTGTGGAGGGTTATATTATCCCTTTTCAATGTTAATTTAAAACATCATGGAATGTCTTTTGCGCGTCGTCGGGTTGGTGCGTTCATGAAACCTCCAATTCTTGATTGTTGTTCGTCGTACCCACCACCTTCGCACTTCTAAGTATGCAATAACTAAGCTTTACTGCTAACAACTCATCACGCAACACCCATAGAGATTGTAATTAATGAGCGAAAGGCTCAAGGAGATTTTCGATTCACACGGATTGAACCAACATTTGTGGAGGGTTATATTATCCCCTCCAACTGTTCATTTCAAGCATTGTCTGGAGCAAATGGACGTTCTCGTAAACTTATGGCACCAACTCGGCAATAGTTCTGTGGAGATACAATGAACATCTTCGGGCGTGAGGACCAGAACTTCCAGTGGTCCAGGGCATACTCTTGCTACTCATCCCCTTCCGCCCAAAACGAAGTAATTTAGACATATGGAATTGCTCGTGCAGGCTATGTCCCTGAATTTTTTGACTATAAGGAGCTGGTCTCTTGGTGCGCTGATAGATATATTTCAGGCCAAAGAATTATTCCATTGCAGGACCACTCTCCTGTTTCTTTGTCACCTCAGGTCTTCCGCAAGATGTTAACATTGTTGGAGCCAACATTGACCTTCAGAGGAGAAGACTCCAAGCAGTTCCTAAAAAAACATGATAACAGGTTGGACCTCTTACTCGAGTTCTTGGAAGACCCGACAACAGTTCCTGAAGATATCACAAGCTTCTAGGTTAGTTGATTTAGAAATCCATTATGGGAAATTGTCTGGCTGTTTACAAGAATAATGAGATAGGAATCAACAACAAGTATTTCCCGCATGGTTCTTTATATTTTGTATTTCACAGTCAAGGAACAAGCCATTTTTTATGGGGGGAAGCTAATTTCCATTGAAATCTGTTCCCAATTGTCACGCTTCAAAAAGGAGATTTTTTTTTATATGTCATCCTACTTGGTTTTCGCGATAGCGCATTTCTGTCCATTTCCAAAACTGTATGTGTCCAAGAACGTAAACTGGGAATTCGACCTAGTAACCCTCTAGTACCAGGCCTTGTGGAGGCACAAGGTCTCGCACTGTTTTTATGAGGTTTTTAATGACTTTGTCTCTATTTTCAAAGATTTATTGTTAGGAAAGGATGCTCCCCGCATGTTTGACTAGGCAACCAAGTTTTTGCATAGGAAGGGGGCACTTGAACAAATGGAAAATTACAGAGTGATAAGGATTTTTGGCTCCAAGGAAAATCCTGCTTTCCTTCCATGTCACATTACAGACATAATGTTTGTTATAGAAATAACAAGGCAATACAACTACTAGTTGCATCTATTCCATGAGAAGAGAAAAAAACAGTTCATTCCTCTGCCTTGGAAAGTCAGGGACTTCGTGTTGAGGAATGTCAACAAAATTGACGAATTCGCAACCCATTTCAACAACTTGAACCTAAGATATGTTGAAAGGATAAGAGGGTTCGACCCTAATGGAATTTTTTTAGAACATTTACTTGTAGTTGGCTTCAACAATTCTTTTTTCCAAAGATGCCTAAGTGAAAACAAAGATAATGACGACAACACTCCTACTTCTGACGCCGACGACCTAAAGACATTACAAAGCACCACTGAATTGTACAAGCAACAGGGAAAATGCCTCAATGAGAAGAGTGTTCAATCCCTGGATACCACTCCCAAGAGTACGACATCCCAGAGCATCGCTCCAACGGCCCACCCCAGTAAGAAAGCAACCCATAATTCTTCAAACGGAGGAGGAGATAAGAACCCTCCTTGCGCTAAAATTGATAGTTCTCACAAGCTTCCCGTGAAGAAGAAGAGAAAACAATTTGTAGGGCAAGCAGAAGAGCCCGGAATTGAGAGTGAGGACATGGAACTTGAGGCTGATCTGGATAACGTATTCGACAACATTGATAAGTTCGGGGACGCGATCCAGCATAGTTCCCCAATGGAAATAGCTGAGACCAAATTTTTTGACGAAGATGAATCCTTCGTATTCCAGAGCGTTGTTTTTGATAGCGAGTCTAAAAATTTAGTTATTGAAAAGAGAGGTGTAAAAAATAAGAAAGAGAAATTTCGTTCAGAGATTAACCTTGGGAACATGCAGTCGTCCCAAATCTCCCGACTTCACCGATAAACCGAAGATGCTCTTGATGATTCCATTGGAGGCATTAAGGCCGAGAATGCCAGACTAAAGGACCGAGTCAAAGAATTGGAGGAAACTTTGATTCCTATGCTATTACTTGCCAGTCCTTTAGCAATAACCATGCATGCCACCCCTGCAGCCAAGTTAAAAAGATCCTCCAGCCTCCTCGCATCGTGTAGAGGCTATGTGGAGAAGAATATCAAGAAAAGAATGGAGTTGATTACTAAGGCCTGGGAAACATAAAAAAGTATGGCTTCCCTTGGAATGAGGGCACATGCTTTGCACAAACATTTGTAGGCGGATTTAAAAAATGAAGAACGTTTCTATTTAGACACGATCATCCCTTTTGGCGTCCATGTCACCAACATGACATATATGAGAAGAAGACAAGAAGATCTGCCCTCCCCAAACTGGATCACTCAATTAAATGCATGCTAGAAAGAGAAAGTGAAGAACCTGCATCTCATTGTCCAATCATGTGAACAAGCCATATCAAAGAAAGAAGAATTATTCAGAAAGCTGACCCAAATAGACTTAGCCATAAGTACCAACAAGGTCCAAGACCCCAACTTAATCGTCAACTCCTTGCCCTTAACTAAGCAATCCTTCGATGAACAAGTTGATATTTTGAAGGGGTTGTCTTTAGAAAAGTTTTATAGCTTCCTTGAATATGGTGAAGATGACGTGGAGTTCGCCAATGGACTATTCAGTACAAAATGAAGAAATTGATCAGGCTATGTGTAATCTTTCTAACGATCTAAGGGAATTAGAAAATGAGCTTTTTAACATAAAAATCCGGGATGAGATCAACGTGGCCCCCTTGAGAGGCTACATTGAAGAATGGGTCCAAAGGGCAATGGATAAGCTCATCGACGAAGGGCAACAAATAGTTGGCACAATTCCAGTAGCTGTCGACGACAACAATAAAAAGGCATCAGCAAGCAAATAGCAAAGGGGGAGATGTATACCATCAGTGTAAGTCTATACTGATCACAACCTGCTTTGTTTATCAATCTAGTTATTCCACCTTTTTAAATAGAAATGTCTAACCAAAGACTAATACTTTCCAATTTCTTCTTTTTAGGTCTTCCTCTCTACCGTCGGCCACTTCTTCTTTCTACAATCCTATTTCTTGTACATATTTCTTTTATGGTCCACGGGAGCCCCAATTCCAGTCTATATGACAAACACATTTAAATTTCTAGGAATATGTAACAAACAATATTTTTTTTTTTATATATTTCAAATAAAACTATTTTTATCTCCTTTTATATTTATGTGCTCATAAATTTTTATCTTCAACTATGCTGAATGTCAAAAGATTGTGTTTATTTAATTTGAATGTTTAATGTGTGTGATTCTTGGTCCTATTTTCTAGGATAAAAAAAATAAAAATAAAAAAAAATAAAAAACATTTTCTATCGTTTTGTATTGCTTCAAGTCATTGCGACGAATATTCTCTAAGTCCCACATTTGAACTATACACGCGACATGAAAAAACTTATAGAGGAGTACCACATCTATAAGAACACATTAGGATTAAAAAAAAATATAGTTGTTTCTTTGCCACCGCATATAATTTTATTTGTCCGGGCACATATAGAGACACACAAGCCAGACAATCTATTTAAGGAAGTGACTATGAAAATTGTACTTAACTCTAACCAATTGGAAGTATACATAAATCATTGTGAATGAATTTCATAAATACATTGAAGAGATAAAACATGCAAGGTAGGAACATAAATTTCGAACATGGCAAGTTAGACTATTGGTAAAAAATAAAAGCAAGATGGATTATATACTTTCAAAAACTAAATGGTTTCAATGTCTAAATTGCTCTAGGGGCCACGTGTCATATCCTGCATCGATACCACCTGTGCTTCAAGCTGCTTGTCACATCTTTGCTGCAGTTTCCATTTGCCTCTGCTACTTTTCCCCCCATCCCTGTGCATTTATTCCCAATTCAACCCGGCAGGGATTGCACTGCCATGCAACACTTGTTAAAAAAAGGTGTTACAATAACAATGGACCAACCGTCTTTGTTGACATAATAAGGTAATATTAATTTTAGCTTGAGTAAATCTTGCTAGATCTTAATTTTTAAGTTTCCTAGGGTCAACTCTTCTTAAAGTAAATTTTCTTGCATGTTATTTTTCATTATTTTTCTTCCCAACAAAGAGGATGTCTTTGAATAAGTAAAATGTCTCATACCAAGCATTAATTGGCCATTTATATTATCCTCCGAAGCATCATTTTTAATACTACTTTTATTTTTAACCTCCATCCAAACTACTTTGCCCTTTTCTTTTGGGAAGGGGTGCCATGCAACTCACTACACTTCCTTAAAGGGGTTCTTAGATTGGGGATTGCCACTCGAAGAAGGGGATGTCGTGGGTTGTCATTGTGATTTCTTTTATCCTATGAATATTCTAAATGGTCTTTATGGAGCTTCACTGGAGGTTGAATTACTTCTTCTTACACATGAATAATGCCCATTTGGGGTCTTCTTGCACCTTCTCACACTCAATAATGTGTTGATGTTGCTCCACTCCAATCCGCTAGGATGACTTGCAAGATTTTCGAGGCTTGATGATCGAAGCCCTTAAGGGGGCATCCTTATAAATTTGTTTGGGATAGGAAATGGCTCAATGATTTGTTTCAAAGAAAGCTCCACACCTAAAAGTCGTTTGCTCGCAATCCATCTTTTGGGTCCATACAATATCTTTCAAACTTAGATGTATTTTCTATGGAAGGCCAGCACTCAGTTCCACCTCAAAAATCCTCACATAGGTGGTATTATGGCATGAAATAAGGCATGAGGAGACTAAAATAAATCTTCGAAGGCATGCCCCAATGGACTAAAGGGTACTCATTCAAGAATTCAAAGGGGAGGTTTGAGATCCACACCTGGTTAGGGGGAGAGGATAAGACCTTTGTGAAGGGATTGACAACATGGTGCCAAGGCCACATATATAACCTTGTCCTCCACTAGATCCAAGGGTCATTTGTTAATACCTTTTCTCTGTATTCAACTACTATAAAGAAGAATCCTTTGCAACATGGGTGAATAAATGCGTTCCCCATCAAAAATGGTTTTTGGGATCTTAAAATCCAAGAACATAGATAACAAGCTTTGACCAAAGGCTATTAATGCAACACAATAGTACATGAAAGATGAAGTAGTATTCCATGGGATTGACCACAAAGGGTTGATCTCCGCGATTAGGGACTTCATATCTTTTTCTACATATAAGCTTCCTTACATTGGGAGAGAATAACAAATCCTTATAGTGATATGTTTAAATGAAGGACTCATGATCATCGAGGGGCATAAATATGACTCTTGACATGGGAAAAAAATAATCATTGAGAGAAGGAGTAACAATTCCTTAAAGGAGGGGGAAACCATGTTCTTCAAAGTACTTGCAAAGCAGATAGATTGTGCTTCTTTTAAAGGGATGGAAGAGTGCATCCCCGTTGAGGATAAGGGGGGAGCTTTAAGCAACTACATTTGAGCCACCATTTTCCCATAATATCATGATGCATGATGCTCACAATGGGATTCTAGAGCAAAGTCAAGGTGTTTAGTAGAGGGGTGAGACCAATTGCAAACACAACGTTAGGGAAAAACCTCAGTCGTGCTCAACACGCTTGGTTGTGAACCCAACTTACAATTTACATTAAACAAAAACTTTTAGACATTTTTATCTTTCAAATAATTTATTATTAGATATGAGAAAATTGGCCATGACATTTCCCCCTTCGCATCTTTATACTTTTTCAATAGTTATAGGGTTAAAATTGATGTATACTAGTTGTTGTTTGTTATTACTAATATCATTTGCATATCCTTTTTTTTAACATGGTTGAAATCCAAAATTTTCCATTTTATTTTATTAATACAAGAGCCATATGCTTTTTCTCTATTTATTTATTTATTTTCAATTAGCCTTGTTATCCCATGCGTCGAAGGGATTGTACATGTACGAGGGGCCGACCTCTTTTTAATTGCACACATGCATGTATGATGCAACGTGTATTCAAGTCTTGCTGACAACAAACACTCTCTAAGTATGTAATCCACATGGTTAGGGGGGAGCAACTTGGTCCTTTGGGTTTGAATGATGAACTTCGTGGGAACTAAACCCCATGCACGTCATTCACATGTTACACATCTCATTGAATCGTGGTGTAATAACACCTAGCTTCTTGAAGTACAACACTCTTATTCATTATGAGAGCCGTTTTTATTTGTACCAAAGACAAAAACAAAATTTGAAAGAAAAATGCAAACGATTTTTTAGGAAGGCAAACATTTTTATTAGGTACCCAAAACAACTAGTTGTTCTCATGCATACAAATGTTATACATCTTTAATTTAATGAGTCTTTTCCCTTCTTTCTTCCATATTTTTGGCTTGCTAACTTGCTCTTACTTTGTCAATTGAATTTAGTTTGAGTGATTGAAAGAAATGATTGTTATTATCTCCACTCAAATTCAATTTCAACAAATAGCATTTTAAACTCTTAAATTCACTATATACATGTTGAACTCTACTTCGAGCCTATCTACCACTAAAATCTTAATCAACATTTAAGACCCATATAAATAAAACTATTTACCTTGTCTAGCAAAAACATTTTTTTAAAACCGGCCCAGCTTGTTACAGTCTTCTCAAGAACGGTGATGTACCCTTCTAGCTACTATTTGAATTTTGATTTGTTCTGGCTTCCTTCCTTCCTTCCATCCAACCCAATCAAATCCAGTGTGCTTAGTATTTGAATTTTGATTTGTGCTTCCATCGAACCCAATCCAATCCGCTGTGCTTCAAATCTCGAAGGCATTAGCCAGCAGGGTGTGTTGGTACTTTTTTAGCAGGGTGTGTGTACTTTTTGGGGCTGAAGCAATTGCTTCTTAAAAAAACTCTCTCACACGCATGTTTTGTAGTAACAAACGTTACAGGAGGAGGGGCTTCTTGCTTTGATGCTCACGCCACGCCAATAAGCGAGTGAGAAAGAGCATCGTCTTGAGGGGAGGGAGTAACAGTGGAAGGAGTGAGTATATAAGCTTTCAGCGTTTGTTCCTTTCATTCGTATTTTTATTTTAGTCTAATTCTGCTTTGCACAGTAAGGGTGTTTCATATTGCTGATAATGATACGTGTGTCGTTGTGGGAATAGAATAATGTTCTTCCTTAGCTTGCTGGAACATACAATTCGGATCCCACCGCAGATGCTCGATGTTCCTCTGCTGGAGGCCATTTCCGGGGAGCTTCAGAAACTTTTTGTTGATAAGGTTCTCTTCACAACTTTCAATTCTTTAAAATTGATTTCCGTTACCCACATTCTCCTCTAGTTTTTCTTTGGTCGTTTTCTGGAATGTGATTGGAATCAGTGAAAGTATTTCAGGGGCAATATTTTTGTCAAAATGTCAGGTATTTTAAGGAAAAAACTTCCATGACCGATATCCTCTAGAGTCTCCATGCCCCATGATGAGTTGTTTTGGATTGGATCTTTATTATATTCCTGTGTAGTCTCCTTAATAAAAACTTCAAGGTGTCAACGAGTTTTGGTTTAATGGTAAAATGGGGGTGTTTCATACCCCACCAAGGTTCAAAACTTCCAGTCTCAAAAGACATCTTTTGCCCCTCATGGACTATCTCGCCCAAAGACATCATTTGCACTTCATGGGCTATCTCGCCCATGCAAGCGTGCTGTCTTGCCTGTGCAGACAGGGTTTGATGCGGATGGGGCCAGGTGCTATTCTTTGATGAATTTGTCAGGGTAGATTCCACCCAGTCGGAACATCTTAACCAAGGGGTGTTTTCGAGGGTTCTAAGCCAGCTACATTTCTTTGTAATGTTCCCACGCAGGGAAAGGGCACACTTGTGGCCAAGTTAATCAGAGGCATTGCCAAATTAAAAAATATTACGATAGGTATTTACAGCTGAATCTGTACCCCATCCAATGGTATCGGGGAGTTTTGTCAATTTTATTGGAATAAACCTGGCAATGGCTTATTTCTTCATCTTTAGCTAATGGTTGGGATAAAAACTTCATGTTCCCCCCTTCAAAATATTGCGTCTGTTCAGTACATTGAAAGACAATAAGTAGGAATAAAACTAGCTATGGACCTATCTACTGAAAACTTAGTACTGAAACCTTAGTTCTACGCAGTGGGCCACCATAGCCTAAGCAGGGCCACAAGAATCACTGGCATGTGACATTGATGTTCCCTTTTTAGGAAAATCCTGAAAGCAAGATCCTGACCAGGACAGCCATGATCGTTTATCAGAAAGTTTTGTGGTTAGGAACTTGTCTGCTCACATCAAATTGAATCCAGATTCCATGGCTAATGATTGACTGAAAACATAGAAGGGGTCCTAAACAATTATGCCGTCCGTTCCTCCTAGTTGTACAGATTGCACTGGTGATGAAGACCTGCTAGTGGAAGTCTAGAGGCCAAATCGGACCATCACCAAGCCACTTCCAGGGCCATCTCGAGTGTCCACTCCACATCTGATTTGCATTCTTATTAGGGACACAATTCTAGGGTTACTTTCTGGGCAGAATCATGAAATCTTTATTCATTTGACATGAAGAATATACGATATGAGGGGCAAAATCTAGAAAAATTAAACTATATCGTTCAGTTCATCAAATACCTGCTAATGGAAGTCTAGAGGCCAAAGAGGACCATCACCACGCCACTTCCAGGGCCATCTTGAGTGTTTATTCTGCATCTGATTTGCATTGAGTGTTTATTAAAAACTTGACAGATTGTCCTGAATATGAACCGAGCTTAATGATGGTTCGAAACATCAACTTTACTCTTAACCATGCTGAAATTCCTGAAGAAGAAATATGAATAATATCCACCACAGAAATCTGATGGATCAAATATATTGATCAGGTTTAGTTTCTTCTTTTAGTGAGCTTATAGAAGTTTGCAAATATCTTTAGATGAACTTTCTTTGTTATGGAAACTTTCATAAAAATATGAGCAAGACTAGCCAACTACAAAATATAAGACCAAAATTTTTCCTGCTTATGCTGAAGCAGTACCTAACCACGGGAAACAAATCATTAGGCCCTTGGAATGGTGTGGGATACTTTCATAACCTCTAGCAGTAGCTTGCAGGCAGCACTTTGCTAAAAGTGCTGCTTCACATTTGCAAACATAGTTCTTTATAAGAAAATGGGTGCCTAGTTGCCAAAAGCTAGTTGTCAGCATCTCTTCAACGGGGACATGCAATGCAGAATGAAACTGGCTTGTTGCTAGGGAGTTATGCTTTTAGCAGGGGAATCGGCGGAGGGCATCATTTTCAAAGCATAATGAAACAATGAGATTGCACACCCAAAATGTGCCAGGGAAGGAAATCCTAGCTGCTAGCTGTCATATGCAAGAAGAGCGTGAGTAGCATCATCCGTGATAAAACAAATGACAAGGACAAAGCTTGACCCTAGTCACTTTTGAATTTACTTGCACCCTTATGCTGGGCTTATGAAAATAAAAACAATTCCCAGCTAGAAGAGCAGTCCCAAATACTCATAAAGCTTAGCATGTTGAGTTCTTGGTATATATCAAGGAATCTGCCTGCTCTTGCCAGCCCTTCCCTTATAAGCATCCTCTTCGAGAACATAGTTTCATTCTTTAGGGATTCCTATTTCCAGAACTGCTCTGAAGCCCCTTCCCCACACATGCCCCCACTTTTGAAGTGCGCTTTGGGTGGGAGCGTGCTCTCAGATTGACTCCCTTGGTAGAGTTTTCCGGGAGCATGCTTTGGATCTAAAATTGCTGCTCCCCACCTTTGTGGGGAGTGTGCTTTGGGGCTAAAAATGGCGCTCTTCGCCTATGTGAGAATTGCCCTCCCGGATCGAACTTGCTTGATAGTGTTTTTGAGAGCATGCTCTAGGGATAAAAGTGACACTCCTTACCTTTGTGAGAAGCGCTTCCAGAAGCTTGCTTCTTGAGTGCTCTCACCTCTAAATAAATGCTCCAAGAGCACCCTGGTTCCCAGTGAAATGCTCTTGTGGATTTCACTTTTTTGGTTTGTTTCAATTTTTATTACGAGTGGGCCCCAAGAGAAGGCCCCACAACTCATGGCTAGGGTCTATGGATGAATAAAAACTCTACGTCACTCCATTTTCTCTCCTTCTATCACTCATTTGACTCATCTTTGCTAGGGCTTTGAGTGGGCTTCTTGCTAGTTGTTGAGGAACAGATTTTTGAGAGCTTGGAGGGGAGATTGAAGGGCACCATAGTTACATTCAACCACTATTGGAGAGCTGAAGAGGTAAGCTCTAAGCTGGTTCTTGTTTGTTTTTCCCCCTTTTTATTGTATGTTTTCAATGTTGAATGTTTTGTTCTCCTACTCTTTCCCATTCCTTTTTGTCCCTCATTCTATTGCAAGTTTTTTTTGAGAAGCTTAATGGGTATCTGGTGTATGTTTCTGTTTTTGATTATGATGGTGTTGATGGGCAATACTAATGATGGAGAAGAATATGAGAATCTTCATAGTGAGTATGGCCCATACTATGGAGAGGAGGAAGAAGTAGAAGGGGATAATGATGCTGAAAGTGATGGTGAAAATAACAACAAAGATAGTTTAACACCCTTGTGGAAGTATGTGGCAAGGCTTGAAGGAAGGAAAAGGGGTGAAACCACTAAATTGACATGACCCCATTGTAAGAAAACTTAAATAGGTTTGTATACTCGTGTGAGGAGGCATTTATGTGGATTATTTTTGGGTGTTGAAGCCAAGCACATAGGAGTCGAAACCTGGAATGAAGTATCAAAGGCAGATAGACAAGACTTGTAGGCTAGATCAAAGACTTTGTTGAGCGGAAATATGTGATCTTGTATGATCAAAAGGTGGGATAATCTAAATGTTTTTGTCCATGCCTTTGCATATGTTCTTCCACCAAAATATTATTCTTCACTGTGGTTAGCCCAATTAGCCCCTGGGATGGGATTAGAGAAAACCATGCATAGATCCATAATGGGTATATGATCGCATTAATGATTAGACAAGCTAGTTTGTGATGAAGCCAAGTGTGATCAAGTATGAAGCAAATTGAGCTTGTACATTAGTGGCCTTGGAATCTTTGCTAATGTTCATGTAGTTAAAGATCGAGATATGAATCAAGATGAATCTTGTAGAATGGTGGAATGTGTATGGTGGTTTTGCCACACATCTCTGCATAAATTGGTCTTGAGGGTGCTTTCATAGGTTGTGAATGCATCTTTTGCAGAGAGGTATTGGTGCCTATAGCTTCATCCACAATGTGAAGAGAAACAACTTGAACATATACTGGGCAAAAAGCTTGATTTATGTGCACTACCATTGAAGGTTGTTGTCCCATAATTGTGAGGTAGTGAAGAATGATAGAACACATACGACTTGGGACTAGAGAAGGGAATAAAAATGATGCTCCCTACCTTTGTGGGAAGCACTTCCAGAAGCTTACTTCTTGAGTGCTCTCACATGTAAATAAATGCTTCAAGAGCACCTTTGTTCCTAGTAGAATGCTCTTGTGGATTTCACTTTTTTGTTTTTTTCAATTTTTATTACATGTGGGGCCCAAGAGAAAGCCTCGATAGGCCCCACAACTCATGGCTAGGGTCTATTGATGGATAAAAACTCTCTTTTCTCTCCTTCTATCACTCATTTGACTCATCTTTGTCAGTGCTTTGAGTGGGCTTCTTACTAGTTGTTGAGGAGAAAATTTGTGAGAGCTTGGAGGGGAGATTGAAGGGCACCATAGTTACATTCAACCACTGTTGGAGAGTTGAAGAGGTAAGCTCTAAGCTGGTTCTTGTTGGCTTTTTCCCCTTTTTGTTGTATGTTTTCAATGTTGAATGATCTGTTCTCCTACTCTTTTCCATTCCTTCTTCTTCCTCATTCTATTGCAAGTTTTTTTTGAGAAGCATGATGGGTATGTGGTGTATGCTTCTGTTTTTTGTTATGACGGTGTTGATGGGCAATACCAATGATGGAGAAGAATATGAGGATCTTCATAGTCAGTATGGCCCATACTATGGAGAGGAGGAAGAAGTAGAAGGGGATAACGACGTTGAAAGTGATGGTGAAAATAACAACAAAGATAATTTAACACCCTCATGGAAGTATGTGGCAAGGCTTGAGGGAGGGAAAGGGGGTGGAACCACTAAATTTACATGACCCCATTGTAAGAAAACTTACATAGGTTTGTATACCCTTGTGAGGAAGCATCTTTGTGGGTTATTTTTGGGTGTTGAAGCCAAGCACACAGGAGTCAAAACCTGGAATTAAGTATCAAAGGAAGATAGACAAAAATTGTAGGCTAGATCAAAGACTTTGTTGAGCCGAAAGATGTGATCTTGTATGATCATATTTGTCAACATGTAATCAAAAGGTGGGATAATCTAAATGTTTTAGTCCATGCCTTAGCATATGCCCTTACACCAAAATATTATACTTCACCGGGGTTGGCCTAATCAACCCTTGGGGTGGGGTTAATGTTGAATTTTTATATGAGAGATATTATATGAGATAATATTATATATGAGATGGTGTGATAGATTCTATTGTATATGATATGATGTGATGGATTTACAATGATGAATGTGCCAAATATATAGAGAACCTAAGGCACATATGGTGACCATCCATGAAAGGATGCGTCTCTAATAATTATAATAACTATTTATTATTATTATTATATATATTAATAATAATATTAATAATTAATAATTATATTATTAATTATTAATCTAGGAGAATGTCTTCCCGATGTTGTCCAAACATCAACACTCCCTCTCAACGAGGGAGACATTCTGCATCTCAAGCACCTTAAGTCCCTAAGACTGTGCCTGGGCCATTCTCCTCAGTCAAATCAACATGACCACTCTGGAGAATGTTTGCCCGATGCTTCTAACTTCAACACTCCTTCTCAGCTAGGGAGACATTCTGCATCACGCCAAGATTCTTGATTTCGAACTCTGAGGCCAACTCTCTCTTACACTTGTCAATGAGCCTTTGTTGATGTAGTCGTCTCCGGCATGCACCCAGTTGATGTATACTTCTCCTCACATGCACTTTTGATCAACATAGATCTCTCCAACCAGGAGTAGGCATGTGATAGCACCTCGAGTCTCGAAGACTGCGCCTGGGCCATTCATCACTAGCCAAGTCAGCATGGCTAATACTGTGAGTGAATGTATCATCCTCCTCAACTAAGTCAGCATGGCCCCTCTGGGAGGATGTTTGCCCGATGCTAATAGCTGGGCCATTCACCACTAGCTAAATCAACATGGCTAATCCTGTGAGTGAATGTATTATTCTCCTCAATCAAATCAACATGACCACTCTGGGAGAATGTTTGCCCGATGCAGCCACCTGGAGAAACATCAACACCTCGAGTCTTTTCCACTCCTTGTCAAATCAACATGACTAAGGAGAAAGACTATGCCCAGGCCATTCATCACTAGCCAAATCAACATGGCTAATCCTGTGAGTGAATGTATCATTCTCCTCAGTCAAATCAACATGACCACTCTGGGAGAATGTCTGTCCGATGCTACTCATCTAGAGAAACATCAACACCTCGAGTCTTTTCCACTCCTTGTCAAATCAACATGACTAAGGAGAGAGACTACACCTGGGCCATTCATCACTAGCCAAATCAACATGGCTAATCCTGTGAGTGAATGTATCATTCTCCTTAGTCAAATCATCATGACCACTCTGGGAGAATGTCTGCCCGACGCTACTCATCTATGGATGTGTACTGGAGCTTCACAACTCCTTTTTGTATCATGTCTCAGATGAAGTCCTGCAAGAAACTTTTGAAGCCACGCTGCTTCACGGCTTGCAATACTGGCTGCTATATACTTTGCTTTCGTTGTACTGAGTGCCATTGATGTGTGCTCCCTGCTCAACCATGAGATCACAATGATCCCATACTGAAACAACATCTGAAAGTACTCTATCGATCCACTGCACTCCTTGCCCAGTCAGAGTATGTATAACTCTGCAGCTTCACATCTCTATCCGAGGCATATCTCAATCCATATCTGTTGAAAAGCTGATGCATGTAGGTAAATTTAAAAAAAAATTACAGCGTACATCCAACATACCAATACATCTGCATATATGAGGATCACTGAAAGTGAGACATTCACAGAGAGAACACAAGTATACCATGGGAAACCCTCTTGGTGTAGAAAACCCAACCAAAACTTCTCTTTAGATTCTTCAACAAAGTACAATACCAGTACAAGGCTTTAGAGTAATTAGCTAGGACTCAGAGGGCTGAAACAATACCCCTATTTCAACACTTACAAACTTCACAAATAGTTGAACTAACACTTTCAGTAACAGCTTGACAAAATCACCAAAAGATAATTGACTTTCCTTCTTGTTGTAGCAAACTTATGGCAGCTTTAACATAGTATTTGTAGCAGCCTTATCTCAGCAAGGAACAACAGAAGACTTCAACAAGAATAGAATTCTTGTATCAACAATATACTTCAACAACTAGTTGTCATATACCAGCAGAAGACTCCAACAACTAGTAGCCATATACCAGCAGAAGATTCCAGTAGATATCAGTCATATACCAACAAAATACTTCAACAAATAGATGCCTTGCCTCAGCAAAAGACTCCAACAAAACAAAGGTATCCAAATGTTAAGTGAATGCCCCTTTTTATAGGTTGGTTTGGCTGCCCTAAGCAACCCCCTATGGATGTGTGACAATTGTATAACAACTGTCATACCTGCCCTCCTTTGGCTACCAAGAGTCACCTCCTAAAGTTCCCTAGAGCCACCTCCTAAAGTTCCCAAGAGCCACGTCATAAAGCTCCCAAGAGCCACCTCCTAATGTCTCTTCTAGAGGCTGCCCTAAACTATTGTCTTAGGATTGTATGACAACTGTATAACAAATGTCATAGCACCACCCTAAGCAGCCCCCCTAAGCTGGCCACTCCAACCGCCCTAAGCAACCCTCTTAAGCAGCTTCCTTAAGCTGGCCACTACAACCGCCCTAAGTAGCCCTCTTAGAGGTGCTATGAGGTTGACACATGGCATATGGTTGTCTTGGCATAAGGTTGACACTTGACATAAAGTTAACACCATATCAAAAATTTATTTACATGGTTAGTTACAATAGGGAAAATAGCTTCCAAAGCTATACAATTTAACACTCCCTCTTAGCATGGAATGTATTTTCCTAGTACCAACTGTTACATGATACATCCATTTGTATTTACTTGGCTATTGACTTGTTGATCCATGTAGAATCTGTTCATCAAGAGAAGTTTTGTATCCATAGCTAACATTGGGATCAATAACATCTTTGGTGAGCACACTGATGTCATTACATGATTTTTTTTTTTACTTAGTTCACTGAGAATTGTCTTACTCAGTGCCAGTCCTTTTTCATACTGGATGAGTAATCTTAGAGCCAATCCTTTTTCATATTGGATAAGAATAAAATAGAATAGCCCACATCCTACCTGTCAATGACTTGCCTCGCTACTGTCACCAAAATCCCATATGCAACTCCTTACTCCCTCTTATGAGGGACCAGTCCAAGTTTGTCTTTGAAGTACTCAAACTTCACCTTTGACAGAGGTTTGGTTAGCACATCTGCAACCTGCTCATTGGTAGCCACATAATGAAGCTTCATTGCTCCCTTTTCTACGACATCACGGATAAAATGATACTTGATTCCAATATGCTTTGATTTGTCATGAAACACGGGGTTCACTGACAACTTTATGCAACTCTAATTGTCACAGCATATACTAGTAGCATCTAACTCTATCAAATAATCCTGAAAGTAATTTCCGTAGCCATATAGCGTCAGTACATGCTAAACATGCTGCCACATATTCTGTCTTAGTTGTACTGAGCGCAACATTGGTTTGCTTCCTGCTAAACCATGAGATCATACTTGATCCCAAACTAAAACAACATACTGAAGTACTCTTACGATCTGTGACACTACCAGTCCAATCTGAATCAGAGTATCCCTGTAGTCTGAACTCACAATCTGCATCATACTTAATACTATACTCAATGGTACCTTTCAAGTATCTCATCACATGTTTTGCTGTATCCGACAAATATACCCTTCTTACCTGAAGGATCCAACTTTGTCCTTTTGTCCTTGGGAATATGAATATACATTGGACAACCAAATATCCTTAGATGACTAACCTCTGGAACTTCTCCAGAAAACACTTCTTTTGGAGTTTTATTTTCAAGAACTTTATGAGGACTTTTGTTCTGTACATATACAACAATCCTTGCTGCTTCTGCCCAAAGGTACATTGATAAGTCCCGATCATGAATCATGGCTTTAACTGCTTCCATAATTGATCGGTTCTTTCTTTCTACAACACCATTTTGCTGAGGATTGTATGGAGTAGAAAGCTCCCTCTTAATCCCAGCTTCTCTACAGAATTCCTTGAATTCACCAGATGTGAATTCTCCTCCGTTATCGGATCTTAAAACCTTTATTTTTCTCTTAGAAATATTTTCAACAAGAGCTTTCAATTCCTTAAACTTACTAAAGACTTCATCTTTATTCTTTAAGAAATAAATCCAAGTTTTGCGAGAAAAGTCACCAATAAAAGAAACATAGTAAACATACCCGCTGAGTGAAGTGGCTGACATAGGTCCACACACATCTGAATGAATTAGATCCAAAACTCCTTCTGCTTTACTGTCACTACTTGGAAAAGGCTTTTTCATGTTCTTTCCTTGTCCACATCCTTTGCACACACCATTGTGGAACGCTTGAATTTCTGGAAGGCCTTTCACCATCTTGCTGACAACTGGCAAGGCATTATGGTGCATATGAGTGAACCTTCTATGCCACAGTTCACATGGGTTTATAGTACTGTGTACTAAGGCTTGATCTGCCTTTCCTTTTAACTTGTATAACCCATCTTCATGTATACCAATTATAATAGCATCCTCAATATTCTTTCCTCTTGACCACATAAGAACTTGGCCATCGACAAAAGCTACTCGTAATCGTTTCTCTTCCAATACTGAAATAGATAGGAGGTTCTTTTGCAGAGCAAGTACATATAAAACATTTTCCATTTTCAAATGTTTTCCTGAATCAAAGTTGTAAAAAGCATTCCCTATGCCCTTAATAGGATAGGAAGAGTTATCACCCAGTCTCACCTAATGAGAAGAATCTTTCTTAGTCAGATTTGAAAGAGAGTCTTTAAAACCAGTCATGTGCCTAGAGGCACCACTATCCACAAGTCATGTTTCATCATCATAAATTACTGAATTAGTAAGAGCTGCCACCAAAACATACTTATCATCTGAATCTTCTTTTCTTTCTCTCTTGAAAACATGTTCATCATCTTCAGCAATATGAGCATGATGTCTTCTGTTTTTCCTCCTTTCTTTGACCTCTTTTATGAGAGGACAATCTCTGGCAAGATGTCCCAGCTTTTCGCAACAGAAACATTTGAGTTTAGAATAGTCTCTCTTACCTTTCTTAAATTTCTGAAACTTCTTCTGTGGAGGATGATTTTCCTTCTTTTTCTTTCCTTTCCTGAAATGGGCTGCAAGAGCTTGATCTTCATCATCACTTAGCTTTTCTTCTCTTGCTCCCAGTTTTGCTTCTTCTTGGACACAATCTTCCCACAGCCTGCTAAACTTTGTTAACTTATTTCTTGAACAAATTCCTCTTTTGAAAGAGTCCCATGACTTCGGAAGTCCATTCAGAGTAGTCATTCCTAACTCATCTTCTTCAACCGAGTCACCGATAGCTATAATTTGTTAATTAATCTGAGAAATTCTTGTAAAGAAGGCATTAATAGATTTAGACTTCTGCATCTTTACATTTTTGAGTTGAGTCCTCAAAGCCATCTTCTTGTTTATGTTCCTTCCTTCATATAGACGAGATAAAGCATTAAATATCTCTTTGGGGGTCTTCAAGGATTATACATGAGGAACAAGATGGTCTTTTATAGAATCTGCAATTATTCTCTTTGCCCTTATCGGATTCTTCCTGTACTTACCTTTAGCTTCTTCTTCCTCAGGTTCTGCAACCTCTTCCATAATATACTATGATAAGTAATTTTCTTCTAGAACAAGGGAGGTTTTGTACTTCCATGCTTTGAAGTTATCATGTCCCTCAAGTTTCTCATCAAGCTTAGTGCTTGACATCATCTTGTCCTTGTTTTTGACTTCCTTCAAAAAACTGAAATATTGTGTCTCCTTCAAAAATCTAATAACTCTCTGTAGAAATGGCTTCTTTCAGGGAAGCTATGATACCATGTTGAAAAACTGATGCATGTAGGTAAATTTTTTTTTTTTTACAGCATACAACCAACATAGGATCACTGAAAGTGAGACAATCACAAAGAGAACACAAGTATACCTTGGGAAACCCTCTCGGGGTAGAAAACCCAACCAAAACTTCTCTTTAGATTCTTCAACAAAGTACAATACCAATACAAGACTTTAGAGTAACTAGCTAGGACTCAAAGGGCTGAAACAATACCTCTGTTTCAGCACTTACAAACTTCACAAATAGCTGAACTAACACTTACAGTAACAACTTGACAAAATCACCAAAAGATAACTGACTTTCCTTCTTGCTATAGCAAACTTATGGCAACTTTAACACAATATTTGTAGCAGCCTTATATCAGCAAGGAAAAACATAAGACTTCAACAAGAATAGAGTGCTTGTATTGCATGTAGGTAAATTTAAAAAATTTACAGCATACAATTAACATACCAATACATCTGCATATATGAGGATCACTGAAAGTGAGACAATCACAGAGAGAATACAAGTAGACCTTGGGAAACCCTCTTGCGGTAGAAAACCCAGGCAAAATTTCTCTTTAGATTCTTCGACAAAGTACAATACCAATACAAGACTTTAGAGTAACTAGCTAGGACTCAGAGGGCTGAAACAATACCTCTGTTTCAACACTTACAATCTTCAAAAATAGCTAAACTAACACTTACAGTAACAGACAAAATCACCAAAAGATAACTGACTTTCCTTCTTGCTGTAGCAGACTTATGGCATCTTTAACACAGTATTTGTAGCAACCTTATATCAACAAGGAACAACAAAAGACTTCAACAAGAATATAGTGCTTGTATCAACAATATGCTCCAACAACTAGCTGCCATATATCAACAGAAGACTCCAACAACTAGCAACCATATACCAACAGAAGATTCCAGTAGATATCAGTCATATAACAACAAAATACTTCAGCAAATAGATATCTTGCCTCAGCAGAAGACTCCAACAAAACAAAGGTATCCAAATGTTAAGTGAATGGCCCTTTTTATAGGTTGGTTTGGTTTCCCTGAGCAACCCCCTATGAATGTATGACAACTGTAGAACAACTGTCATACTGGCCCTCCTTTGGCTACCAAGAGTCACCTCCTAAAGTTCCCAAGAGCTGCCTCCTAAAGCTCCTAAGAGCCACCTCCTAATGTCTCTTCTAGAGGCTGCCCTAAACTGTTGTCTTAGGATAGTATGACAACTGTATAACAACTATCATACCACCACCCTAAGCAACCCCCCTAAGCTGGCCACTCCAACCGCCCTAAGCAGCCCTAAGCTGGCCACTACAATTGCTGTAAGCAGCCCTTTTAGAGGTGCTATGAGGTTGACACATGGCATATGGTTGTCTTGGCATAAGGTTGACACTTTTCATGTGTTTGATGCTTGACATAAAGTTAACACTATATCAAAACTTGATTTACATGGTTAGTTACAATAGGGAAAATAGCTTCCAAAGCTATATAATTCAACAATATCCACTCGTACCACGTAGGTATCTCAACAAATGTTTTGCTGTCAACCAATGTACATGTCTTGGAATCAATGTTAAAAGGTCCACATCCTAGTCCTTCTGACTGGCTTCCTTCACTGAAACAAGAGAATCCTCCCAGGAGGTCTCATATCTCCTCAAGGTCTAGCTTCCTGTCTGTCAGTCCTGGAGGACGTATCTCCCATCTGAATCTGAATCTAAAGAGGAATCCTTTTTGAATGAAAGTCTCTAAGCAACTGACTCTCTCTGAGATCAAGCCCACTCTGAGTCTGCATGCTCCTTTTGAAGCTTGACTCCCTTTAAGGCTATATAGTCTTCGGAGTCATTTGCTCCTTCTGCACGTGCTAACCTCGTCTTCTTCTTCATTACTTGGATGTGCACAACCATATACAGTGACCCTGCAAATGATACGTCTCCTACTATGACCAACACACATCCATCATATACTTGATATCATACGACTAACCATGTTGATTTTCTAGTGTTAAATTAGACAAGCACAATTTTCTGCAAGTGGTAATTACTTCCAACGATATACGATATTACTTTAGTAAACTCTAGAACATCACTAAGTAATTACACTCGGAAAATTCAACTACATAAAAACTTTGGTCTCTTCCTTAGATCACTTCCCACGTGTGAGAGAGAAAAATATGTGTGTCTATTGTTGTGTCTTTCAAGTGTCTTTTTATAGTAATATTAAATTGATCCAAAGAGACAAGTCTCTTTGAAAATTAAATTTGAAATCAAATTAAATTTTCTTTCTTATAAATAGTTGGAGAATACCTCCTGTAACTACCCAAAGATTAACATTAATTTGGTTATAATCCATCCACATAGTATTTGACTTTGTTAAATTGTTCCTCCATAATTCATGCGATTCTTTGCATAAATATAGGTAGAAGTAAATAAGCAGTACATTCTTCATATTTAGATAATTAGACATTTTTACTAGAAATTACTGCCTACCATAATTTATGGAATTCTTTCTATAATTTAGGTAGGAGTAAAAGGTAAATATGTTGTACATAGAGATTGTAACAACCCCATAAATTTAACACTCCCAACACTTAACTCTACTTTGTGTGTTCCTGGGCCCTACCGTGAGGAAGTCAAGCCTAGTCTAGTCCCGCTCTGATACCATGTTGAATTTTTATATGAGAGATATTATATGAGATAATATTGTATATGAGTTGATGTGATAGATTCTATTGTATATGATATGATGTGATGGATTTACAATGATGAATGTGCCAAATATATAAAGAACCTAAAGGCACATATGGTGACCATCCATGAAAGGATGCGTCTCTAATAATTATAATAATTATTTTATTATTATTATTATTATTATAATATATATTAATAATATTATTAATAATTAATAATTATATTATTAATTATTAATCTGGGAGAATGTCTTCCCCATGTTGTCCAAACATCAACAGGTAAGAGAAAACCACACATAGATCTAGAGGTTCAAAATGGGTATATGATTGCATTAATGATTAGACAAGCTAGTTCATGACGAACCCAAGTGTGATCAAGTATGAAGCTAGCTGAGTTTGTACATTAGTGGCCCTGGAGTCTTTGCTAATGTTCATGTAGTCAAAGATCGAGATGAATCCTGTAGAATGGTGGAATGTGAAGATTTTTTGAGGTCCTAACACACTGCCATCTAGGTTTGTCTTTGACCTCAAGATGGCTCTAAGTTTCTGCTGTCACACGCTTGTTTGCTGCTGTTTTAAATCAACAAATTGACCAGGAACTTTACTGCTGTTTTAGTGAAGGTTACATAGGCTTTTAGGTGCTCTAGCATGTAGTTTTAGTCACCAACAAGTTAGCACATGCATACCATAAAATATGTAACACACCTCTAGATCTTTACTGCTGAAATATTGTTGTTCTAAACTCTAGCATACATGAAAATGAAAATAGGTATTTTTGGTCAACATGACCCTGGATAAAACCCCCCCGGGGAAAACCAGCTTGGAATATAAGTCTATATATGTGAAGTAAAGAAGGTGGAATACAACAAGTACATGAAACAAATGAACCTGATACAATGACAACTTCTCTCAAGCTGCTATACAAGTCCAAGAAGAAAGATGCGCCCTCTTCAAATGTTGCTCAATCCCACTGAAATGAAGCGCCCTTGCTCCCTGAAGCTTTGATGGAGAAACCCTTGCACACACTTTTGAATATGTGTGCTACCTCTCCACTGAAACTGTCCTCAAAGCAATTTGACCACTGCAAGACCTCACTGCTATAGGTGCGCCCTCTTCCAAGCAAGAACAACAACCACAAAATAAAGAGGGTCTAAGCCTCCATGAGTCCTCCATGAAAGGAGGCGCCCAAGCTTCCCTCAACCATAGCCTCCATCCTCACTTCAATACTCTCTCTCAAACTCTCCAAGTGAACACAAGAGTGAATTGAGCCTCCTTTTGCCCTATGTGCCCCTCTTGAACCTCCATAAGGAAACCTAAAAGATGGATGGATGAGATCATCCCATCCCATTTCTAATCAAAGGTTGAGATCATCCCATAATAATCTCACTCACAAACCCACTTAGGGTTAAGTTCCCTAAGTTCACTTTATGTCTCCTAATTCACCCACAATGTGAATTGATAGTCATTTTAGGCTAAAATAACCAAATTTCACTTTTGACTTAAATCTCCTAAGTCAAAGTGAAATTAGACATAAAGTACAAGGTACATAGTACCAATGTATTTCCCACTTATGTTTAGAGGCTCACAAACACAAGGGGACCACTTCCCAAGGTACACAAATCTCAACAATGTGTATGGTGGTTTTGCCACACATAAATTGGTAGTGAGGGCGCTTTCATAGGTCGTGAATGCTTCTTTTGCAGAGAGGTGTTGGAGCCTATAGCTTCATCCACAATGTGAAGAGAAACAACTTGAACATAGACTGGGCAAAAATCTTGATTGATGTGCACTGCAACTAGAGGTTGTTGTCCCATAATTATGGGGTAGTGAAAAATGATAGAACACATACAACTTGGGACTAGAGGAGGATAATTTGGACAATGGAGCCATAACCTTAGAGTGCTTGGAGGCTGAATTTTTGGTTGATGGGACTTGTTGACCACCTATTCAACTAGGGGGTCAACTCCATGTACCATGAAGATATGCATCATCAGATGCTACCAAGTCAAAGACTTTCTGGTTCTACAAGGCAATTTTGACCTTCAACACTTCTTTTTGTAATGGAATTTCCGCTCCCCTGCGTGGGATAATAATGTAATGGGTTTGCATGGATCATAGTAGGTCAGTTGCCTTAGGACTTCATCATTAGGGGAGTCCCTTTCACTGAGTGTTTTTTTTTCCTCAGGTTATTAATTTGGCTTAACCAGCCTTATTAATTTCCCTTGAGTTTTTTACTCCCACAATAATTCCTCCAAAGTGGTGAAAGACGTTCTAATGGTTTCGTCCTCTAGTAGCTAGTGTCTAGGAATGTTGTAAATGACCATGTAAGACATCTCTCAAAGTTTTGCAGAATTCTGTCGAGTCTAGATAGGTTTTTTTTAATTTATTAAAATTGCCTAAGTTGGGTAATTTTAATTAAAATTTGATAAAAAATGTAAAAACTAGGTCCTTGGGCTTTTGCTAGGGGTATTTGTGCTCAAAAGAAATGGAATGAGACCCCCTACACCCTTGGACCAAGTTTCAACTCAATTGGACAAGTTTGCTAGGTGTTTGTCCATGAGGAGTTTTAGTCAGTCAAAAACAACAATTTAATTACTAGTCATGACATAGTCAAAATGTACTTTTTTGTAAAATTGAGCTAAATGGTTAGAGTAAAGGTGGTAGATGATGCCTAAACCTCAGCCTATCCTATCCTAACCCCTTTCCTAACCTTTTACATCCTCTCACTCTTACACTCACTTCATATTATTTTCTCCCCTAGGGAAGTTGCGCCCCCCTCCTTGAGCAAACTTTAGGAAATGAAAAATTAAGAGGAGTGGGGCCCTCTCTCCCCTAGTGTGCCCTCCTAGGCCATCCACCTCACCCATTGACTAAGCTTTTCCCCCTCCACCTCATGCCATCTCATCAATCCACCACTCAAACCCTAGAAATGCGCCCCCCTCCTTGAGATGCTCATTCATGCTTGGGTTTTGACACTTGGCTTTTATCCAAGAGGGGTAACTTTGCCTTTCCAAGTATAAATGAATGCCCTCTCTCCCTCATTTCTCACCAATTCTATTGCTACTGTTACTCTACCCAATTTTCTCCTCACTCTCCTCATTTCTCCCATCTTGCTCTCATCCATTTTCTTGCTCTCACTTTTGGAGAGGAACTTGTAGCAAGTACTTGCTACAACTTCCTACTTGCTAATAGGAAGCTTTGGAGGATTAATGGTGTGTCAAAGAGTATTCTTGGTGCATCTGTGATTTGAGGTGACATTGTTTGGTTTTTACTTGTGTATGCATTCTTTGGATCTAGAGTAGATTTCCCAAGCAAAGTATTTTGCTTGGATAGATTTCCAATAGTATTATTGTGAATCTAAGTGAGTAGAGTAGTAGACTTACAAAGTATTTTGTTTCATCTAACTTATCTACTCACCATTTGCTCTTGTCTTGTAGTTTTTTCACCAGTATTTGCAGGTTACTTCAAAGGTTTGAAATGCTTGTTTTGAGTTGGAAATTTGCCTTCATAATCCATCTTGAGCCTCTTAAATTTCTGTAAGTTATTTTTGTTCATTTCATTTCAGATTTTTGGGTTATCTAACACTTAGAATAGGTCATTAAAATATTTTATTTTGCTGAAATTTTTATGCAGAAAATTTCTGTGTAAAAACATAAATTTTCTTTAACTTTGGTTGTGTTTTGCAGCATTTCCACCAAGCTTTTGCTTGCTGGTTTTTGCAGATTCTCGCCAGTACAAGGGGAGGTGTTGCCCATTTTGGGCCACAAAACACTCAAGAAGAGCCTCCTATTGTTGGGTAACAATACCCTCTTCCTCCTCTTCTTTTTCTAGCACTGTAAGCAAGCCCAAGGGAGTCCCTAAGAGGCTTGCATTTCTCATATTGTAATTTTCTGCATTTTAATTAGTTAGCTTGTGCCTACATCTTCGAGTGAGTTTGGCCCAACCAACCCCGAAAACCGTAAGGCTAGGATAGTGTTTAATTTTCTGCAATATTTCATTCATTTGCTTTCCCCACTTGTCATTAGGACAAGGTTGAGTGGCTAGTTTTATTTCAACATTTCATTTCAAGTTATTTCAACCCTCTTTGGCACAAAATAGGAAGACTTGCCTCCACCTTGTGCCATTGTATGTGGTTCTCTTAGTTTAGTTTGTTTTTCAAGCATTTAATCTTAACTTGTTTGCCTACACTTTGGAGTGTGCTTGGCCTAGCCAACCCCAAAATCATAAGGCTAGTATTAATGGTTTTACTTCTTCATGTGTTGAATGGTTAAAATGATCTAGAAGTAGAAGTGATAATCTTAATACTAGTTTAGGCCCATGGAGGCATAGTAATCTTATGGTGCTATCTTTTTTCATTGCAAGCTTCATTTAGTTCAAGTACTTGATTTCATTTCTTTATCTTTTCACAAGTACTTTACTTATCTTGCAATATCATGGGCATGGCATAATTCAATGGTTTAAGGCAAACATATCTTTTCATTTTGCAAGTTTAATATTCAAAGTACTTTCATGCTATTTCAAGTTTTACATTTTGATTAAGTACTTTCCTTCACTTGCAAGCAATCTCATTTCTTGTTCAAGCACTTAACACTTTGGCAAGCAACATCTTGTTCAACACACAAACTAACCTAATTTACCTTAGTTTCATAGGGCATAAAATTAATTAGACTTAATAGGGGACTCACCACTGACCCAACTTTGCCATTTAAACCAGGACTGTAAGGAAGCAATGAAAGGTGATAGGTCGTGGATGATCTCACGACGCTCAACGTCCTTTCCGGGAGTACTTCTTTCCTTGGGTTGGCTTGTGGAGCTAGGGTGGGGCCTTGTTTGCCTCACTTCTTGAGCACCCAACAACTACTTGGTACAAGCGGGGGGAGTCTTGAGGTTGTCACTTAGTTAGGATTTGCTTTTTAACTTAAGAACTTAATAATCCTTTAATCCACATCAACCTTGGGACACTTACATTGGCACATACATTTTTATGGTCGACACTTAGATCTTGCAAGCAAATCACTTTCAATTTATTTTCATGCAAGTTATTTTGGTTTTGTGGATGATCATCTAAGTGGTTTTTAGTTGTGCCCTTGCCTTTGGAGGTCTTCTTTCAAGCATTTAATTTTCAGTTTAAGTGGTGTGTTGGTTAATTGGATTGGCCCCCTTGAAGTTGCGCATCCTTTGGAGGCAACTTTATTGTTGGGTTTGTGTTATTTGTGTTTGCCATTTAAAGCAGCCACATAGAGTTGTGCATCCTTTGGAGGCACTCTATTGTTGGGTATGTTGGCTTGATGTGTTGGTGAGTTCTTCCATTTGAATCATCTTTATTTCTTGCACAAATCAAGTAACCAAGTTAGTGCTTGTCTCTTTTGTTCATAGTGTATCTTGTGTTTAGTTGTATCTCTTAAATATTCTTTAGTTGTAGCTTTGTATCTAGTTATTCTATCTTTGTATCTAGTTCTTTTGTAATCATTGTGAAGTAGTTTCATTCTTTGTAATCTTGTGTAATTCTTGTAAAATCTATCTCCCTTTAACTTTAGTTGACCCCTTGCCCAATCTTAGGCACTAGTCTTTAGTTGTCTTAGGAAAGGGCTTGCTTTTGCATTTGAATTGTTGCACATTGCATTGTTGCTTTTGCATATAGGCTAGATCTCCCCCACACCTTTAACCAATTGAAACCAACTCCTAGAATTAATCTTTAATCTCACATAGTAACTAGGGTCTACCCCCCTTGGCTTCCCTAGGAGTAAGCCTAGAAGGAAGAGGTTCAAGTCGAAGTGACAGTGGGCTTTGAACCTAGGCATTGTGCCTCCAAGGACATACTAAGTGAGTTGGACTTAGTTCACATTTGCAAGTGTGTATAAAGACGACAACATGACTCATGATGTGATCATACATCATAGATGCCACCCCCATTCACTACCATTGTTGACACTAATAAGATTCCAAATGTAGTAGCTTTAGTTTCACAACCTCCGCCACTGCAGTGGTTGTGTAGCTCGTAGTGGTGTTCATCCCAGTGTTCCATGACCATTTCCACCAACTTTTGTTGTTAGAACATGAGAAAATAAATTACAAGTTGCGTGTGCAAGAGGAAAGCTTAGTAGATAGTAGAATTATTTGTCTTTTTCAGTTTAGTAGATAGTAGAATTATTTGTCTTTATTATGGCCTATTTTGTAAACACTAAATGATAGTTTAAAACTTGAGTTTGAACTATTGGCTGCATATTACAACTCTTGGGTCATGATGCCTTGTTTTATTCCATGGTTGATGATATTTGTTGCAAAGTTACATTTGTTGCCAAGGGTATGGAATATAACTTATCGACAATATCTGAGAAAATATCGGCAAACTTAAAAAAATATAAAAATATTCATTTTTTTTCATTTTTTGTAACATCTAAAGCAACATCAACATAAAAAAAACACAGTGCTACATAAATATGAAAATAAAAATGATACATAAGATGTATAAGATGCCATCAAATGATACATATCTGATATTTGTCCCAAGTCCCAAGTCCTGAAAGGTTGATACAAAATCATATCAAAAAAATAATAAATGTATCTCATGATTCATCATCATGAGCAAAGCAAAGTTATCAAAACTGTTACTAGGATCAGTATCGGCTTGTGAACTGATTTGTGCACTGGTCTAGTAAACAATGCATAAAATATGCAAAATTTAATTACACACACATGTACATCAATGTAAATCCAAACCACTAGACACCAAATATGCAAAGTTTGATCATGTTTATAGCATGTAAGTACTAAGGGTGAATATATCAAAATGACATTGAGTGCAAGTCACGATACATATCCAAAGCAAAATACATAGACAGCGAGGGCCTAAATGGCCTCTAGAGTCCAAAAAACATCATGCTACAACAAATAACTACATACCATCAAAATCATCGGCCTATATTGGGATCCTCATCATTAGTAGCACTCTCTGCCCTTTCCTCTAGCCGTTGCCTCTACCTCAATCCTCTAGGGACATCAGCCAACACCCTCCAATTTTGATGAAACTCTCTAATCCAAGCGTTAAAATGAGGTAGAAAAAGCTTAGCATGCCTAATCAGTGATTTTGCTTGGGTGAAGGGTACTCTTTTAGTATTTACTATGGTCATGACAGAGGACTTCAACAGTTACAACCACCGACATTGATGTACATAGAGGGCTTGGTGCTCTTGATTAAATGAAAATGCTACAATCTTGCAAATCTTGAAAACTGATAAATCTACTGAATTCTGAATGGGGTATGAAATTCTACTTTCTCCATATGAAGTCCAATGAGGTTGGATTCTGGAACCACTCTCAAACATCCTGAATCTCAAACATCCTGAAACAATTGATGGTAATGTTAAAAATTTAAGTAAAAGAATAGAAAGGGAAAGATAAAGGAGAATGTCAATTTTATTTTAAGAATTTAATATTATCAGTGATTACTGGGGTGACAAACAACTTAGAGCTCAATCCCTTATCTCTGTTTTTCAAAATGAGGGTAAAAAGACCAAAAATAAAGTTATAAAGCATTATTAGCGTCAACATGGCAATATTTTCCTTTCACTTGCGATATATAACTAAAATATTGCAATATGTTAAAACTTAAATGTATCGCAATATTTTTATCAGAAGAAAATATCACGATATTTTGTGCCTATAATATCAGCTTTTGGAAAATTGCACGATATATCGCGATACCAGCGATATATGTAACACTGATATGTTGAAACTAGAAACTAGAAGGTTGATGTTATGGTTGATCATTTGATGACAATGTTATAAGTTATAACGAGTAGATGCTTGTTGTTATTTGTGTACTAAATGGTTGATGCTTTTATGATTATCATTAATCCACTACAAAAATCTATGTCTTCATATTTTCTGCAACTAATTCACCTTTCTGCATGCTCTTTTTGAATATATATGCAACAAATATATTAAAATATATATTATACAAAAACTCTCCTGGAGTCTTTTGTAAATTCGTGCTTTGTTCTCCTACTTCCTGATTCACAGTTGCACTCCCGCTCCATGGGGCCTTGTGTATTACAAATAACTATGTCAGTAGGTTGAGATTCATTCTTTCTGCCTTTTCTTTGACAGGGAAATTATTTATGCTGTACAACTGGACTTTTATGCTGTACAACTGGACTTCTGCATGTCCAACTATCTTCATTTTCTCTGTCATAAAATTTTTAACAATGTTCATCCCTTTCAAGTTTGATTTTTCCCGTTAAACATTGACAGCATGACATTCTAAAGTAGCATGATTAAAGGGTTTCAAGCTCTTTGTAAGCCAATATCTTAAAAGAAAACTAAATGAAATTCCCAGCGTGCATGAGTGAAATAACTGATTTCAGTTTTTTATAAGTATGTATGCAGAAGAAAGGTGGAACCAGTTGAGTGAACTATAATTGCTCTATAATCTAGCAGCAAAATAACTGTGTTTATGATGCACCATGCAATATAATTATATATGTAGGTGTTATTTGACAAATAATAGCATTGTGTTTGACAAATAATATAAATGGATATATTCGGAGAAATATTTTTAACTTGTCTCGAGGACTCAAATGACCGTGTTTGTTTTCCCCAGGTTATCAAAGACCTAGGTCTTTGTGTTTCTGTGTATGATATCCAGGCGCTTGAGGGTGGCTTTGTCTTTGCGGGTGATGGCGCACCTACATACACAGTGAGAATTATCATTTGTTTCTTTGTGCTGATACCTCTTGATGCAAATGTGTTTTGACTTCCAAAGCTAGCAACCTTAGTTTCAAAAGATGTTTAAACTTTATATGTTCATGTTGTATGTTCTTTATGGATAGTGCTTTCTAGGTTGTTGGGATTATTCTTTGATTCTATAGGTTGAGACACTATGTTTTGATGCATATATTGTGTAAATGTGAATTTTGAAGCATTGACTTCAAATGTATTTCATATCTTTAGATAATGTATCTTTGTTGATTCTTTGAACCATTTTCATTCTTCTAATTTATCGCAGATTTTGTGCAATCAAGTATTTTTCAGTCATGGCCTCACTATTTTGTGAGATTTCTGATTCTTGGAAACTGCTATAACATTTTGCTTTCTCCCACTTTCAAGGTACCGGGTTTAAAAGTGGTTTGGGGGTATGCTAGTAATGGCTAAGAACATCAGATTTGGAATTCCCAAAAGTAGGTTTTACAGGTCCAAGTATGGCTGTATTCTATGTGTGTGTGTCTACATATATTTATCTTACCAAAGAAAAATTAAAGAGCAGTATTGAAATTTCAAAATCCTAAAGAACAGTTGTATCAAAGAGAAATGGCGAGTACATGAATGATATTATGAGCCAAAGGTTAAAACAAGTAGAGTACTGTGTGGCAAGTCAGTCATGACTCATGATATATACAATGATCAGAAGACGAGAGGACATCAGATTAGAAGCTTGAAGGCTATACATCTGGTGGATCTTTAATATCCAAAAGGGTGAGCTGGTTGACATCATTGCCAACCATCAATTTTTGAAGGAACCCCTCACTCTTAAGCTCTGTAGCATTAAGTGCTAGGGGTGGATTATCTTCGATAATTAACTTTGAGTTATAATCTGCAGTGACTTGTCAACCAAAGCGATATCTCTAGGATTCATCTCCTAATCCTTAAAAGGATCTTCCCTATAGCTAGGATCTCTGTGTGTGACATTGATGAATATTTTTGTGGATGAACACTAAATTGTGAGCTCTCTTGAACATCAAACTATGTATCAGAAGGATGTGTCCTAGGGTCAAGGGACATGTCCCCGATGTTCTAGGAATAGGAGGGTGGGGTGTGGACATCCTCTAGTCTCCTCGATTTTTGGGGATGACTTGACAATGCCCATGGGATGATGCTCCTTGGAATTAGGGATGCTTGGGCATCCCTTGATTCCCACAGGGGACACCCAACCGTCACTTGCAACTACCCTTTCACCTAAAGAAAGGAAAAGAAAAAACGTTAAAAAAATTGTTTCTTTTCATCATAAAGCTAATGTGGTCCATATTATTTGCTTTTGAAACCCACCCATCCAAAACCCTTAAACCAGCATCTTGTGTATGTTAAAACCTTCAAGAGTCGCAACAAGTGAAGTGTGAATTGTAGCAACATTTTTTAATCTTGGGTGATCTCTTTGTTACTTGTTTCTTTTGTATCATTTATTCATTTTACTGCAAACTAGGATTGCCATTTATATCATGCTTATGTAATGATAAACGTTTTATTTTCATTTTGCTTACTAATGAGAACAACAAAAATTCACTTGCTTTGAATTTCAACGATTTCTTAATTGGATATTGCATTATTTATATCTTTGACTAGTATTTTTTTCGTAAGGGTATTCACTTTTTTTTGATCCATGGGAGCTATGAATCCCATATCTGCATTATCGTAACCCACTTTAATGTGGGCGCTGTCAAACTCAACCAACATGCATACTAGGGCTCTATGCCTATCGGGGTTTGAAACTTTGAACCTGGGTTTTTTGCATGGTGACACCACATCTAAACCACTAGATCATGACCAAAATACTAGATAGATAGATAGTTATTTTCTATATTCGGGACTCCTTGTGTGGTCCCTTTTGCCATCCCTTGAAATTATGGAGGTCTCTTCAATGGTCCCCTAAAAATTCATCCACCTGCTTGGCCCCTTCCCCCATCCTTGAACTTTGGAAAAACATAGATGCTTACAACTGTTTCTTTGAAGCTTCTTAACTTGTTTAGTTGGTGGCCATCTCTCTAAAGCATCTACCCCCCTTCAGGTACTCATTGAACATGTGAAGACATCTTTTGCTAGAAAAGTAGGAGTTGAATTGAGCTATTTGAGAGGATATTTACAGATAGTCTGTCCAGAGTCCAGACCACTTGGATAGCACCTTTGGAGGTGCTTGGCCCAAAGATGGTTTTTTACCTAGGGCACTTTATGGATTTGAGGGATGGCCTTATCATTTGCCCTCCTTATACATGCTGACAATAGATGCATGCCCTCATGATTCCCCTAGGGTTGTTTTAGGTGGGGTCTTGTTGACTTTAGGTCTAGATTGATCAACATCTTCAACAACTAGACAATATCTACTAGCTTTGCCACTTATAGGAGCTAGTGACGGAGGCACATCTCATTTTTCGGTGCCCCCTTTATTATGAGACAAGAGGTACTGTTACCTCTCCAGGAGGTACCCTATATTTTCACTTGGCTACACCATTGTAGGCCCAAGGATGCAAGTCAAAAGCCATGGTTGTGTGGAGCCATGAGTCTTATGCAGAGGTGATTGCAGTTTGTGGGGCCTAGTCCGGTCCATGTCATGCATGCCTATGTCTTCCCACATGGTTATTTTCTATTAAGTCTGTAGGCATCTCTTGGCCATGGTGCATTTATCATTTTTGTTCTCCTAGCATTGTCTCCAACGAGATTACAGAGACAGTTGGATGCCCTACATTCTCTTCTGTGACCTTCGACATTTGATGGTCAACCTAGGTAAAACCAAGGTTATGATCTTCAACGGGTCGAAGAAATCCGTAGACCTTCACTTCTTCTTCAGAGGGGAGGAGATCGAGATCACCAATGCCTACACGTACTTGGGAGTACGATTTTTAGGACCCTGTTGTTGGAGCAACTTTCTTGGAAGTAGCTTCAACCAAGTGGTAGGTTATCACTTTGACCCAAGTTGATTGGTTGTCTTGGAGACCATCCATCAAGGAGTTCTCCTAGCAAATCCAAGGAGGAACCCATCTATTGTTAAGAATTTCTAGCATTGGGGGCAATAGTCTTCTGAATCCAAACCCAATCAACTGGAAATCCATTTGGGCCAATCTTGAACTTGCGGGGTCACAATCGCTCAAACTAAGAGACATCTAAAGATGAAAAGAGGTAAAGGTATTCTCTCAATTTCTTCAATCAATTACTTTCAAAATTTTAAATAATCTTTTATTATAAAAAAAATACAAAAAAAAATATACCCAGGCTTAGTTCTTCATTTCTATATCTTATAAGCTAGTAGATCTTGGGGGTTTTGCTTATTGGGAATTTCCCTACCCCAAGATAAGTTTACCCTCAAGTTTTATGCTTTATTGAATATATTTCACGAGGGTTTTCTTAAAGAATAGTGTGCAGTTCTGCGTTATTACAACAAATAACATCTTCAGATTTACACCCATTTTTGCACGAGAAGGGGCATATATTGTAAGTATTTACCTCCCAAACCCTTCCATAACTTTTCCAGATCTGATTTATAAGTTTTATTTTTATTTTCTGGTTAATATAGAAAAAAACTACAGCCTAGCAAACATCTCTCTTGGCTGTAGCAAATTTGGGTTTTGACCCTAGGGGGGATTTGAACCTCAAATTTGCAGAGGTAATTTCCAGCCAGCTGGAAACTATTTCTACTGCAGATTTAAAGGCTCTAGGGCATAGTATTCACTCATACTTAGCTGCCCTATCCTTTCTACCCACAAATCTATTGATCTAGTGTGATTATACACTGGTGGGAGGCCTCAAAAGACCATTTTTTTGCTGGTTTTCTGCATTTTTCTCTATTTCTGCAGGTCTGATATAACATGACACCAAGGAAATATCTTATTTCCGGCCACTTCTTACAAGGTACACATATTACAAATCATCCCATAAAGTGGTAACACCATTCACCCCTTTTTCTTGTGCATTATTTAGTCAATATTTTGAAGGATTGGGGTAAGTCAGCTTGCTGGTTTCTATTTTATTTTTTGTGTTATTTATTATTTCAGCAAACCCTTTTTAACAATTAACTCCTACCTTCACCTAGTGTTTTCTCTTTAGGCACTAGTCTCAAGATCCTTTGAGGTGAAGTGATATTTTGCAGGAAGCCTCCAAGAGCCTCTTAGTGTAGGAGTTTGGCTCGAACATGGAAGGATAGGTGATGTGGTGACATTGGGCACCTATCCCCTGTGTTGCTGCCATAGCAGGCTGCGAACCTTGGGGGTCTGCTAGTTTGGTCGGTAACAGGTACCGTTGTTTGTTTTGAGAATCATGAGGCTCCCTCACCACCTTCTTTTGATACCCCAACCAACATTACCTTGCTCTCTTCATGAGAGAGGTTTTCAGTTATAGATCTCAACGTTTACAAGTCATGCCTTACTTGGAAGCCCTCTGGAGGATCACCCCCTATTTCCTAGTTGCCTCCTTTGAGAGGAGCAACAAATAACAATGAGAGACCTAGGTGTTATAATTTAAGGGTAAAACAGTAGGGTAGCTAGAAACATAAATTCTTAAAATTTTTCACATCAATAGCTACTGTAATTTATGACCAGCAAAGCATAATAAAAATTCTGATGCATAACCTAACATCATTAGTGAATAAATAACATATATAACACATATCTGAATATTATCTTAGCTGTAACAAAGAACAAAGGTACCTGATTTGCTGCTATTACCTTCCTCCAATGTATGCTCAGAAAATGATTGGAAAATCATAGATCAAACCCTCAGGGTAGATCTCCTCATGGTCATGGGAATAAAGCCAAGAAGGACTCTTAGATTAATAGGCAAAAATCAGAACTCAACAAGCTGGAGAAACCACAATCAAAACACAATCCAAGCCACTGTCCAAGCTTGGGGCTGAAAACAAAAAATACTGTCCAACCTAGGGTTGGAAAGGCAAAGCCATATTCAACCCAATTTTAAACACATGTGCCTTCTGTTGAGTTTTTAATGTTTTAGCTAATGCATGTAGTTTATTTCATTTAACATAAGCTACAACCATAAATAATGCAGCTACAATAACACTAGTTGCAGTAAACAAAGATCACAAGAAGAATAACCATGCACAAAAGACACCAAAACATATCTTGGGAAAACCCTTTTCAATCAAGGGAAAAACCCAACAATCCTTTGCTATACTGCCATGAGAAGATCCACCATCCACCACCAAACCTAGCACACAATAGGGTGCTGCTATGACTGAGAAAAACTAGCTCCTAGAGAAATGTGAACTGCAGTCCTCATAATTTCAGACCAAGCGTTGAGCATATAAGAGAGATGATCCACAATGGGGATCTATCTCTTATTTATACAACACTTAACTCAACCAAAAGACATGACACTTGGCACAATAGGGCTGACCTGTACAACGCAATAATATAATTAATAATTACACAATATTAATTATCTTTGCATGGTGGGGCCGACTTGTACCCTTTACAACATAAATTAGGGTTTTACCAAAGTCTCACTCTCTGACAATATAGCAAGGGATCTCACATCCTCTAGTGCTCAGCCACTAGGGACACGTCCACCTGTGCTCAGCCACAGGGATGTCACTCTCAACACATCACTCAATTGAGTCCACAGGAGTACCATTTGGAGAGCCATCTCAAGCCGACTCAACTAAGTCCATAGGAGTACAAGGCAGGAGACCATCTCAAGTCGACTTAACTCAGTCCATAGGAGTACAAGGCATGAGACCATCTCAAGTCATCTAAACTCAGTCCAGAGGAGTAGACAAGAGACCACGTCATAACAACTCAGTCTAGAGTTTGACGCACACCCATCACATGGGAACACCCAACACATGTGCACACATCGTCTCGACTCAGTCCAGAGGAGAACGACACACCCATCACATGGGCCCTCTCACAGATCGACTCAACTCAGTCCAGAGGAGAACGACCTGGAGAATGTCACACGACGTTGCAATCATCAACACTCCCTCTCAGCTAGGGAGGCATTCTCCACCAGGCCAAGTCTCTCACGAAAGTGCTCGACCTTCGTCCTGGCAAGTGGTTTGGTGAAGACATCTGCAACTTGCTCGTTTGTAGAAAGGTATTGCACGTGTATTGCTTTCCTCTGCACCATATCTCTGATGTAATGGTATTTGATCTCAATGTGTTTCGATTTATCGTGAAACACAAGATTCTCTGAGAGCTTCATACAACTCTGGTTATGGCAATGAATAACGATGGAATCCATCTCATGTCCAAATAAGTATGCAAGGAGCTTGCGAAGCCACACTGCTTCGCGGACTGCCACACATAACGTTATGTACTCTGCTTCTGCGGTACTCAAAGTCACAGAGCTCTGTTTCCTACTGTACCAGGAAACCATGGTAGATCCCAAAGTAAAACAACAACCGGATGTACTCTTCCGGTCCACAACGCTCCCTACCCAATCTGCGTCGGCGTATCCCTGCAATCTCATGTCTACACCGGAGGCATATCTTAGGCCATAACCAACTGTGCCTCGTAGATATCTCAACACGTGCTTCCCTGCTATCAGTGTGTCTGTCTTGGCTGACTCATAAACTGACTGAGTGCACTCACTGCATAACATATATCAGATCTGGTGTTAACCAGATACATCAATGATTCAATCAGCTGTCTGTAAAGATGAGAATCAATCTCGCCTGATTCAGAAGAAGCCTTGTTCATCTTTTTCAAATTCATCACCATCGGTGTAGGCATGGATTTGCAATCCGTCATACCGAATCTCTTCAGTATCTCGACTGTATATTTTCCTTGACTCAGGAAAATCTCATCAGTCCTCTGCCATACTTCTAGTCCAAGAAGTAGTGCATCACTCCAAGGTCCTTCATCTCAAATTCAGAAGCCAATGCATGCTTGCATCCAACAATAAGGCTTTCTGAACTGTTGAGAAATAATTCATCAACATATAGGACCAAAATCAGGCACTCGTCACCAACAATGCTGTAGTATAGGTTTGGATCAACAACACTCTTGCTGAAGCCCAAACTCATCAAGTATCCATCAATCTTCTCATACCACGTACGAGGTGCCTATTTTAGTCCATACAGGGCTTTCTTCAACCTGCACACATGAGACTTTTGATCATGTATCACGAATCCATCTGGCTGCTCGATGTAAACTTCTTCCTCAATCTCACTATTGAGAAAGGCTTGTCTTTACATCCATCAGATGTAGTCTCCAACCCATGGATGCAACTAGGGCATGTTGATGATTACAACTGTGTGAGACATCCTCTAGGACACAGACTGAGTGAGTCGGCCTGTGAGAGAGCCCATGAGTTGGGTGTGCCCATGAGATGGGTGTGTCGTTCTCTCTGCGACAGAGATGGAACATTGTCTGCCCCTGAGTAGGGAAGATGCCCATGAGATGGGTGTGTCGTTTGAGATGAAACGATGTGTACCCCTGTGAGGGGTGAAGGAGCCCATGTGATGGGTTTACTGTTCTCCTCTGTGCCGAGAGTTGAGATGATTTGGTACTCCAGATGATTCTCTTGTGAGACTTAGTGAGATAGAGATCTGTTGAGCAGGACGTCCCTGTGGCTGAGCACAGGTGGATGTGATCCTAGTGGATGAGCACTAGTGAGTGTGTGTCCAGATGATTCTCTTGTGAGACTCAGTGAGATAGAGATCTGTTGATTTGGATGTCTCTGTGGCTAAGCACAGGTGGACATGCCCCTAGTGGCTGAGCAATAGTGGGTGTGTGAGATCCCTTGCTATATTGTCTAAGAGTTAGATTTACCTGTAACCCTAATTGTGATGTAAAGGGTACATGTTGGCCCCACCATAAAGTGAAAGAAAATTAATGTAAAAGATAATTAATATTGTAATTATTAATTATATTCTGAGTTATTGAGGTCGACCCTGTTGTGCCAATAGACACCACTTTTGATGTGTCCAGTCTAATATAAATAAAGGTGATTTCCCCATTGAGGAAACACAACACACATGCGACTTTGGAAATTTCAGCAAATACAAGTTCTAGGGCTGAAGTGCGCACCTCTCTTGGGTGCTAGCCTTCTTGGTTTTTGAGAGCACCCTCTTGTGTGCTAGGTCTATGGTGTGGGAGGTCTTTCTCTTGAGAATATAACAAAGGATTGGCTGGTTTTCTTCCCTTATTGAGAAGGGTTTCCCATGATATTTCTTGTGTTCTTGTGCATGGTATTTCTTCTTGTGATCTTGGTTATTGCAACAATTGTTAATGGTGTAGCTGCATTTGTCTATGGTTCAAGTAAATGCTAAAAGTGAATTAAACCTCATGCTTTAGCCTAGCCGAGTGAAAATTCAACAGGGAAATAATCGTACGGATGGAAGTGTATCGAGAAACAAGAGCAAATGTCTCCTCATAATCTATTCTTTCCACCTGAGAGAATCCTCTAGCCACAAATTTCACTTTGTACTTCTCGACACTTCCATCAGCTGCATGTTTGATCTTATAGATCCACTTGGAAGTCACTATAGACTTCCCTTCTGGTCTCAAAAGAATATCCCACACATCATTCTTCATGATGGACTGATGCTCTTCTGTCATGGCATCTTGCCAAACTTGTTGGCCTGCTGCTTCTCCATGACAAGAAGGCTCAGTATCAATGATCTGGCTCATGGCTGAACATAGCTCGAAAATCTCTGTGGTCTCTTGCTCTCTCGAAATGTATGACGAGGAGCTGCATGTCCCTTTGCCTCTAGCAGAGTCTGTTGAATCCATGGAGGCCTCTTCCTGGCCTACTGCAATGTCTCTGGGAACCATCAGCTGGAGCTACAGGATCAACTGGATTATTAAATGTCTCCCTCTGAACTGCTGAAGGGGGAGAAGGTATTGTCTCTTTCTTCTTTTCAAATAGTTTGACTCCCTCTAAAGTCTTGAAGGATAAACATCTGTCCTGGAGGACATCAACCTTTTCTTGTGTTGCTAACCTGGAGACATCCCATGTCTTCTCAGGTCCTCTACTCTCTCTACAGTACCATGCTGGCCTCCCGTACTAGGATAATAACCAAGATGACCTCCCGTTGGGATAACAATCAAAATGGCCTCCTGTACTAGGATAATAACCAACCAAGAAAATTTGGACTCCCGTACCAAGGATCATGGTCCTCCAATAACGAAATAAGAAAATCTGGCCTCCTGTACTAGGATAATAACCAAGATGGCCTCCCATAGGGATAACAACCAAAATGGCCTCCTGTACTAGGATAACAACCAACCAAAAATTGGACTCCCGTACCAGGGATAATGATCCAAGTCATGAGGGCTCCCACACCAGGGATAATACCCTTCATTATCAAAAGCAAACTACTATAGATTAATGATGAAATCAATTAAGGAAAGTAGTACGAAACTTTACCTTAGTCTGCAATCAAGCTCAATCTTGCTTTCAGTCTTCCCGAGAAGACTGAGATAGAGAAGAACTCCTCGTCATTCTTGCTTGCATTCCTTTACTTATTTTGAGGTGGCTAATGTTGCTTTCCTTGCACATCACTAGCTGCAAGTCTAGTCTCATAGTGACAATGGCTTTGAAACCTTGCACATCACTAGCTGCAAGTCTAGTCTCATAGTGACAAGGGCTGCAAGTCTAGTCTCCTTACTAGATCTTGAATATAGCCCATGCTCAAAAGTCACCCCAAGGATCAATCTTGAACAAATTTCCTGAAATTTCTTCAAGTTTAGATATAGAATTTGGCTGATATACTTCCTCAGATCTGCCCTTTTTCACAGCTCCAAATCTGCCCTTGTTTAACCTCAGAACAAGAATGTCTTCAACCTCAGATTTAGATGTACTTCTTGTAGCAGACCTGAAACTTGTGCCCAAGATTCAAACTTGGTCTAGCTGCTTCTCAATCTACTCTGCTCAACAACGTTTATGTGCTGAACTTATATTCAATGTACAATCTCAGCCACACCGCTGTCAAAGTATACAAGTCTTGGTCCTCTAGAATACAACATGTACATCTAGCAACTCAGTACTCAATTCTGTACTGTATACAACCATCTCTGTTTCAGTCAATCAACCCTTATGCAATTTTCTTCAGCTTATAAAGAGATCTGTAGAGTGTACACTGAAGTCCCAAGGATACTACCAAAACACACACCCCTTTTTGTCAATAATCAGTCCTTAATTTAAGACAGCCTTTTGTCACCAAGCAAACAGTCCTTGAACTGTTATCCTTCAGACCTCTACCACAGTCCGGATTTTAGGTCTCCAACCCAGTCAACAGTCATCTATATTGAGCATAAGATAGATCTAAAACCCAATGTCTAATAAATTTTATATTTCTTAGAAAGTCTCATAAACGCAGATCTGAAGTTTGCAAAACTAGCTTCTGAACTTCGCACCAACAGCAGACCTCAAAATCAGACCTTAACTTGCCTCAGTAATTCGCCTTAGATGCCTCATATTTTCGCTGCCTCAGAACAGCCTTAGAACGGGCCCAACTCTGTCAAAAAAAACTCGGTCTTAAATCAGCCTCAAAATCTGTCTTAGGTTTGCGGTTAGGACATGCCTTAAACTCGCCTTTAGTCTGTTGTTTAAGGATTGCTGTTAGGCACCTTCTGCGACAGCCTAGAGGGGCCTCTCCATGCTGCGGTAATCACCTAAAACAAGGCTCGACCAGGTCTAATAGGCCCGCGGCCAGCCTTGATCTTCACCACAGAAATTAAGTGGGGGTCCGATCCTTTCTTTCCACCGACACCTTGCCTTCAATCTCCACGGCTTGCCTTTATTGACTGTGCCGTAGTCATCTTCAAGAACTTGCTCGGATACCATGTTGAGTTTTTAATGTTTTAGCTCATGCATGTAGTTTATTTCATTTAACATAAGCTACAACTATAAATAATGCAGCTATAATAACACTAGCTGCAGAAAACCAAGATCACAAGAAGAATAACCATGCACAAAAGACACCAGAACATATCCTAGGAAAACCCTTCTCAATCAAGGGAAAAACCCAACAATCCTTTGCTATACTGCCAAGAGTAGATCCACCATCCACCACCAAACCTAGCACACAATAGGGTGCTGCTATGACTGAGAAAAACTAGCTCCTAGAGAAGTGCGCATTGCAGTCCTCATAATTTCAGACCAAGCGTTGAGCATATGAGACAAATGATCCACAATGGGGATCTATCCTTTATTTATACAATACTTAAATCAACCAAAAGACATGACACTTGGCACAATAGGGCCGACCTGTACAACTTAATAATATAATTAATAATTATACAATATTAATTATCTTTGCATGGTGGGGCCGACTTGTACCCTTTACAACATAAATTAGGGTTTTACCAAAGTCTCACTCTCTGACAATATAGCGACCAACTTTCTTTAGGATAAAGTAAAGTCCAATAAATAAATTCGAATCAGCACATAAACATAAATTTTGGGAGGCATAACTCAAGCAAGGGGTTTCAACAATTAACAATAAGACAAAGTCAAAAGTCAAGTCCTTCTTTAATGGCAATTTGTCCACAAGAGTCCCAAGATATAGATTATAAGTTTTTTTTTTATCAACCCAGCATACGAGGAAGGCAATGATGTGATCATGCCTTTCTTCTTAACTGCTCCTAGGTCACATGAACCATCCCGAGAGAGAAGAAAGTCACACATCATCTCTGCTTGGTACTCAGACCAAGAATCTGCCTGGTCCCAGACCAGGATACCCCAGAACACATCTGGGGGCCCTAGATCACAACTAGGGTCTTAATCACCAAGGTACACAACCAAGGATCAATCCAAGCGCTGAGCAAGGATTCCTTGGAACACATCTAGGGGCCCTAGAAAACATCTAGGGATTTATATCATCAAACTACTTGGTTCCTGACCAAGAACCCCAACAATACATTGGGGGCCTGTTATCCATCAAGTTGTAGTAGCTGGATTTGAAGATGAGCTGCCAGAGATTGAGCAGACTGAGGCTCAGAAGTCAGTGTTCACAGATTCAACAGGTCTATCAGACCACCTTTTTTTCCACATTTCCATCCCTCCGGGGCATTGTAATAAATGATTTGAGCATGAAAGTTATAAAAGACTATTGGCCACCTAAGACCTGGGCACGAGCATGTACTATAGAGTGTTTTTTTTCACTTGTTAATTATTTTTTGCCTGTCTTTTCAGAGGATTAATAATTTCTAAGTTTTTTCACTCAAAAGCGATTCCAAAGCTGGAGTATGTGTTGGTGGTTAGGCCTTGGCATGGTATAACCAATGTCTAGTGTCTAAATGTATACGAGTTCATGCTAGGTCATGTCTATTGAGTCATATGGAAATTGCGCTAGGCCCCCATAGGTTTTTTTTAATGTTTTGGTCAAATAAAAAATTTCCCGTAAAATGAACCATTTTAATGTAAGAGTCAATAAAGTTGTAAAAAATGGCATCGGTCAATGTCAGATGCCATATTTGTGCTCGTTTTCTAAGCTAAAGAACACCCTAAACCCTTATTCCCTTTTTGCCTTATTCATCTTATATTGTTGCACATTGCATTGCTGCCTTTGCATCATAGGCTAGATTTTCCCCCAACCTTTAAACTAATTAAAACCAACTCCTAGAATGTAACGTGTTATCGCTCAGTTTGTAGAATAGGTTTAGTAGCTTAGAGATAAGACTCAAACTGGCGAAACAGGAGCTTCCCCACCCACTGTCACCTCGATGGGGAGCTCTTTCTATTCAGGGTGGCTAATCCCAAGGGAGACGTCCCTAGTAATCTGGGGTTCTGAAAGGTCTTAAGGTTTAAAGGATCAAGATGAGGGTTTCCTTTCACAGATTACTGCCAAGAGAGATAGTCAAAAAAGGTATTCCATTGAAAAGGGCACCTGTTTGCGAGACAAGGCAAATAAAACTAAAAAGTGCAAGCAATGGTTAGTACTTCAATTGCTAATGACTATCTTCAATATATATGAGCAATGATAAATGTAATTATTGACGAAGTCCATGATTGCAAACAAAGACAATGGCTTATAATATTACTTCTTCAACAAATACAAGTGATAGAGCATTCGATGTATAAAATAAAGCTTTATGTTCTCACAATGCATCAAATATGCTCATATATAAATATTGTTGCTGCGTCACTATACAATTTAAGGGTGACGTCAAGCTTGTCTGTGTTAGTTTTGGTAGACAATGAGAAGAACATTTTGCTAATTAAGCTAATGAAAATGATCAACGACTCAAAGTCTATCAATGGATGACAATGCCACAACGTTTCAAGCCAAACAAGAGTTCAAAATAGGTATGACGTCATCTTAGGGTTAGGGTTAGGTTAGCTAGACAATAAAGGTGAACGTTTTGCCTTTTAAGCCAATGAAATTACTCTACACTTGTATGTCTATCAATAGATATTTCGGTATAGTATCATGAGGTTAAAGAGCCAAGGCGTCATCAACTAGTTAATTGTAGTATGGCTAGCTAGGGTTGAATGGGGTTTCAATTTTGTGAAAGATTATTTTCTTTCACAAAGATCAGCGTTGCATTCTTAGACTAGTGCCTTGGGTAAATGAATTGAAAGAGGCTAAAGGCTTGGAAGATTTAAACCTAAGGGCCGGGAGGTTAGGCTTAATGAATTAGCAGGAGACCGCAAATCAAAACCCCCCAGGGAGGCTCATTCTGATGTAGCTAGAGCTATGCCTCATGCTCCTCCCTATTTCGTTAAGACTCTTTGGCAAAAGCGGCTAGCTTTAAAACATAAATCTAGGTGTTGTTTGGGGCCAAAGCACTTGAAACCCTAGAGTCAAACCCTAGGTGTAAGTCAATTAGGCCTAGGACGTCTTCTTTTCTTCAATCTATGTTTCAAATCTAACTTTGAGAAAGAAGAACTAGTGGGCAATGGCTAGGCTATTCCCTTCTTAATCAAATGGCTAATCAAGCTTTTATCATGGGGTCATGAAGCGGTGACCTGCATTGTGCTTGCTCCCTAGGGTTTCAATGATTAAGCATAAAATAACAATATAACTATACATGTAAAAGAATTTTTAAACTACAACCATTCAATCAAGAAGTTTTGTATGAGGGAAAAACACTTAAAATCAATGATGGGCTTATCAGGCCCTGGTTAACACCTTTAAAATGATAAAAACACCATATGCATGCCAAAGATAATAATCCTTCCAAAGGTAGTGCCTCAACCAGAATGATAACAAGACAAGACTAAAAAGTCTATCACAAGAGGTGAATTATGTTCTAAAGAAAATGAGGCTCAACGTCCTCAATATATATCATCAAATGACCTTGAATTTACAAAATAGGTCATTAAAAAGCAGTAGACAAGGTTGACTTAATAATATTACATCATTTGTCACATTAAATGCTACAAAATGTCAAATTAAAGCTAAAAGGGAGGCGTCGGGCCCTCGAGGGAAGCGTTGGCCCTTTGGGCATCATCGACATCAGGAAGAACTTGGCCCCTCACGGGGCTCTGCAACCCCTGCGTGCCAAATAGTCGACCTTGTGCCACATGCTCGGGAATCGTCCGGTACATGCAGATCTCACTGCCATCAAAGCCATCCCATGCAGGAATTTGAGTCCCCTAAGTCAATCTGCGCAGAATTAATGTCACAGGTGAGGCTCTTGCATCTTCTTCGTGCGAGGGCTCATCATGGCGTTGTCCTGCCTCTACCATCCAACAACCATCTGATGCCATTGCCCATGGAGGTCAGAGCCAATCATCTCCCCATGCGTGTGATTCTGCAGTGTTACCTGTCCGTTGGGTATGGTCCCGCACATAAAAAACTAAGCCCTCCATGGGCTCATGGAGTCCTAGAATCCTTAGCAATGTAAATCATATTTCATCATTAAAGAGGTTATCAAATATATACATGAAATCCCTATCATCTAGAGCTCAAAGATATTACAGATCTACTATACAAAGCTAAAGAGCCCTTGAGAACAACTATTGGGCTAATACCCTGAGATGGAAAGTTTCCTCAGAGAATCATTCAAACCATGTTTTATGTGGTGATATGGTTTTAAGGACGTCAAGTCATAAATAGGAACCAAAGGCGGTGTTGTCTGTGGGTGCCTTTGTAGGGCTGTACCGTCATGGATGCATTTTTCAAGCCTTCATTTGCATTTTCTTTATTACTTTTCTTTCTTTTTACTTCAAGGCACGGCCGGAGGTTGCCTTAGCTTGGTGGCAGTGACGGTACGTTTTTAGTATCTTAGCGAAATGATACAAGGTTAGCTCATTAAGACCCCTTTCCTTTGGCCATGAAATCAAAGGTCATTGCCCTGGCTTGTATTCCAGATAGTGGCAATGTCATGCGCTAAATACCTATGAACATAATGGGCGGCTAAGTGATGAGACCTCCCATCCTCTTGGTTGGAGTCTTGTTTTATCATTTTAGCAGGGTCCCTTAGTTTTCTTATCGAGAGGCTTTTATTGCCTTCTCGATAAGAAAATAAGGGACCCTGGGCGAAGCATCTCTAAGGTTTATTTCCTATGGCTTTTATCTTTTGCAATTTTGCTTACCCCACAGGCCTTTAGCCCCTTCCCTGAAGACAAGATGTGACCCTCAAAGGTCATCCTAATGTGATTGGGGAATGGGATGGATGGTAGGTATAAGATGTAAATACTCCAGTGATAAGATGGTGGGGCCGGACGATGGCTCTGCAAACCCAACTTGGTGGCTAACCAAAACCCATGAATGCTCGGCTTACTAGTTACCCAATCAATCACTAACAATGGTCAAGTGGATTGAGTGCCAGATCCAGGTCATCGGGTGAAGAACCTAATGCATATATAGAAGGTTATAACAATCAAATATGACACATACCATGATGTCTGGACCAATTCATGGGTAAGGTCACTCTCCTACACATACCATGATGTCTCGGACCAATTACCTCATGGAGCAAGAGTCCTCTCCGATACAGGCCCAGGCCGGTGGTGATGGAAACTGCTACTGCTGACAGGACAAATCTGACGAAGAAGAAGAAATGATGGGCCCTCCAGGGCCATGCTCAAGTCAATCCCGCTCTCGGTACTCCATGTCTAGGACCTGTGGGCCTCGAGACATGATCTCCTAGTTATCCCTAGATATCGGGGATAACATAACGTTAATCTCATCTAGTAACTAGGGTCTACCCCCCTTGGCTTCCCTAGGAGTAAGCTTAGACGGAAGAGGTTCAAGTCAAAGTGACAGTGTGGGCTTTGAACCTAGGAATTGTGCCTCCAAGGACACACTAAGTGAACAGGACTTAGCTCACGTTTGCAAGTGTGTATAAGGACGACAAGAAGTCTCACATGTGTGGATGGATTGTTAGCTTATGAGGTAATATCATTTCAAGTTTCTTTATTGTACTTGCATAGTGGCTATGGTAAGGATATTGCTATCCAATTAGAATATATAGTTCTACTTGCTTGCTAGTCTATATATTTGTTTAATGCGCTTGATGCTTATATTTTCATGCTTGGTTTTTGTTTAAACTAACGTGGAACAAAGTCTCTCTTGTAGGAAACACCGTTGTTTGCAGGTACTTGTGAGGAACTTGGAGCGTGAAAGACCAACCTTTTGGAGATTCAAAGGAGCTCGGTTGCTCCCTTTGCTTTCTCTTAAATCATTTCAGAAAACTTTCTTCCCTCTTCTTCACACTAGAGAATGACTCGATAGCCCAAGGGTTCTTGAGGCTCAAGCAAAAGGCTCCATAAAATCAAAAAATTTCTTCCTCTCTCTCTCTTTCTTGGATTGCATGGATAACTAGATCAAATTTCAAGTTACTTTTACTATCTAGTGTTTGCATGCAAGATCTAGATCTATTTTCAAGTTTATTTCTAAATCTAAGTCTAGATCTAGTTTTTTATCAAGCAATTTTCTAATTTTTCCTGTCAAATTTCAAAGTAGAAAGTTGCTGATTGCTTTTCCTTGATATCTAGTCAATTAAGTACTTTAATTTTCTGTTTTAGGACAACGAACATAAAGTACTTGAAAATTACTTAGTTAGCTTCTTTAAATCTCTAAAAAAGCCTAAAAAATTCTCTTTTATTGTCCATAAATTTTTTGTGAAAAGCCTTATAAAAATTCTTCTTTTTATTTTGTGTTTGCATGTCATTTCCTGCCAATACTAATAGCTTTTCCTTGCTGGTTTTTAGCAGGTCTGTCTTAGTACAAGGGAGATTTTGACTTTTTCAGGACCCAAGATTGAAGATCTTTCACTCCAGACTCAACCCCTTGAAAACCAAGACTCAAGGAGTCTTTTTGTAATAGTTAGTTTAGCAAATTATCAAGTTCTATAAGGATCCAAAATAAAAGGCTAAAAGAGAAAAGAAGAAAAGAGAGTCATCCTCTCAAAATTGTAACAGGCTTAATAAAAGTGGGCCTTTGGCACCTAGTTTCTTCATCCCCTTTAGGGGGATTGGTGGTGTTGTGTGTGCTTGTCTCTTTTAATTTTCCTTGCAAGTTTTATCGTCTTTCTTACAAACAAACAAGCATAAGGGAAATCAATCCTACAAAGCACTCAACACTTCATGCACTTAAGCACAAAATAAATTTTTCATGCATGTTAGTTTAGATTTCAATTTTTGCTCTTAGTAATTAAAAAAAAAGGTCTTGCAAAGCTTTCTCAATTTTATTTTCAGTTTTCAATTTCAAGTTGTGTTTCTTTTCAAAGTTTTAAAATTTCATGCACTTAAGCACAAAACAAATTTTTCATGCATGTTAGTTTAGATTTCAATTTTTGCTCTTAGTAATTAAAAAAAAAAGGTCTTGCAAAGCTTTCTCAATTTTATTTTCAGTTTTCAATTTCAAGTTGTGTTTCTTTTCAAAGTTTTAAAATTTCCCCGCAACTACCGGTGTATGCTCTGAACCTTTGCGAGCCTAGCTAGATCCTGAGATTCATCAGAACCGGAGTTGTTAGTGCAGAGTAGTATAATTAGGGAAAACCTTAATAGTTGTTATCTTAATGCACGTGAAAATGCCTAAGGGGAGTGTGTGAAGTCAGATGGGAACTTTGAGATCTAGGTTTTACCCGTGTTGGACATCGGACACCCTTAGTGAACTCACTGGTGAAGCCCTAGGGCTTCGGTAGGTTCTCAACAAGTTTCCAAACAAAGAGGTAACCTTTAAAGAGGCCACACATCCCTCATTAATCTACTTTCAATAAACCCTAATAAAACACGTGTTCAACAACTGCCCATGATGCTTTTAAGGCACTGGTTCTATGGTTACATCTTTATGTCTATGAGCAGTACTTTCATTCTCAAATGTGATTGTCTAACAAATTTATCAATCTTGCAGATATCGTATCCTACTTTATTATGCATGCATCTTTATGATTGGACAAATGCTTTATATGAATATCTTATTTGATGAATGATCAAAGTTGAATGCTTAATGTTTTATTTGCAATAAACTCCTAGAATATTTCAGTTCTTTTTGCTTAACGTAGCTTAAGAGCCTTAGTATATTTGTTAGGGACTACCCCCCTTGGCTTCGCTAGGAGTTGGCCTAGATGTAGGAGTCGAGGATCAAGTGACAACACTTGACTCAAGACTTGCCCCCAAGGACACACTAAGTGGATTGAAGATTTCTTCCACGATAGCCCAAGTGTGTATAAGGCGGCAACATGGCCCAACTGGGGTCTTTTGCCATGGCTCTAACTGCTTGGTCCCAGACCAAGAACCCTAGGTGTGTACTAGGGGCCCTAGATCACAACTAGGGTCTTTGCCATCCTCCTGGAGAATGGCTCTTGCAACTGCATTAATTTTAACACTCCCTCTTGGGAAGAGAGGCATTATCAACAACACCAAGCTTGTCTCGAAAGTACACAAACTTTGTCAATGACAGGGGCTTGGTCAAAATATCTGCAGTTTGTTCCATAGTTGGAACATACTGAATACTGAGAATGTTCTTCTGCACCATGTCTCGAACATAGTGATATCTCATCTCAATGTGTTTCGATCTGTCATGAAAGATATGATTCTCGGAGAGCTTTATACAACTCTTATCACAGTGATTATTGTGGGTTCCATTTCAACACTGAATAAATCTGAGAGTAGCTTTCTGAGCCACACTGCTTCTCTACTAGCAACACTTGCAACAATGTATTCTGCCTCTGCAGTGCTTTGGGCTATGGAGCCCTGCTTCCTACTGGACCAGGAGATCATAGTTGAACCCAAATTGAAACAATATCCGAAAGTGCTCTTTCGGTCCACTGTGCTGCCCATCCAACCTGAATCTGAATAGCCATGAAGCATTACACCTCCACTAGAAGTGTATCTGAGCCCATAAGCTATAGTCCCCCAAAGATATCCGAGAATATGCTTAGCAACAACCATATGAATGTGTTTTGGATCACACATAAACTGACTGAGGGCATTCACTGCATAACAAATGTCTGGTCTGGTGTGTACTAGATACATCAAGGACCCAATGATCTCACGATATACAGTAGGGTCTTCTGGATCTAAACCTGTAGCTTGATCATGTAGCTTCTTCAAGTTAGAAATCATAGGTGTGGCCATGGACTTACAATCCAACATCCCAAATCTGCAAAGCACATCAACTGCATACTTACTTTGTGAGAGAAAGATCTCACCAGGTTTCTGCCACACCTCTAACCCAAGAAAGTAATGCATGAGACCCAAGTCCTTCATTTCAAACTCTGTTGACAACTCCCTCTTAGTCCGAGCTATCAGATGTTACTCTCCAGTGAGGAACACATCATCCACATATAAAACCAAGATAACATGATGATTCTTCACAACCTTTATATAAATGTTAGGATCTGCTATACTCTTGGAGAACCCAAGACTTTAAAGAAAACTGTCAATTTTTCGATACCAAGCTCTCGAAGCCCGTTTCAATCCATACAAGGCTTTCTTGAGTTTGCATACATGGGATTCCTTCTCATGGATCAAAAAGCCCTTAGGCTGCTCGATATAAACCTCTTGCTCAACTTCACCATTAAGAAAAATAGTCTTAACATCCATTTGGTGAAGTTTTCAATAAAAAATTGAAGCAAGAGAAATGATGACTGCAATAGAGGTGTACCTGGCAACAGGAGCAAAGATTTCATCATAATCAATTCCCTCTTTCTGAGAGAAATCACAAGCCACAAATCTAGCTTTGAATTTTTCAACACTGCCATCTGTTGCATGCTTTATTTTGTAAATCCATTTATAGGTCACTACTGATTTTCCTTGTGGTCTTGGGACCACTTCCCATACATCATTCTTCAATATTGACTCGTATTCTTCTACCATGGCATCCTTCCACACTTTGTGCTTGGCAACCTCATCAAAAGTGGAAGGTTCTGAGTCAATCACAAGATTCAACTCAGCTATCAAACCTGAGTACTTATTTGGCTTCTTGCTTTCTTTGAAAGTACCTTTAGGTGCTGCATGCTTTTCTGCTTCCTTTAAAATTTCACGGTACCAAGCTGGCTTCCTTTTGACAGGAGGTTTTTCTAGGGGAAACTCAACAGAATCCCTTATGGGATCCACAGAAGGCTCTCTGGCCCTCCTCCCTCTGCTCATTTGAACGTTGTGAATCTGAAGGCTCTGAAGTTGGAGCATCCTGCTCCTTTGTATCACAAGGAAGCTCTTTGGAACGACGAAAAACAACTTCCTCATGGAACGTCACGTCTCTACTCACCTCTATTATTTTTGCCCCGACACATAGATTCGATATGATTTTTGAGGTCTCACTGTACCCCACAAAAGTGCCTTTCTTTTTAGAGGGCTCTAACTTAGTCCTCTTTTCTTTTGGTACATGAAAGTAGAAAGGATTACCAAATTTTTTCAAGTGATCAACTGAAGGTTTCTTACCCGTGAAGACTTCTTCTGGAGTTTTCTCATCCAAGGCTTTATGAGGACAACTGTTCTGAATACAGATTGCAGTACTTGCAGCTTTGGCCCAAAGAGATAACAGAAGATCTTGATCATACATCATAACTTTGGCTGCCTCACAAATTGCCCTCTTCTTTCTTTCTGCAACCCCATTCTGCTGGGGATTGTAAGGCACGGTCAACTTCCTCTTAATCCCAGAAGCCCGACAGTGATCATTATACTTGTTGGAGTCAAACTCTTTTCCATTATCTGTTTTGAAAACACGGATATGTCTACCTGTCTGATTCTCAACAAGATTCTTAAAATCCTGAAATTTACTAAAGGATTCATCTTTAGTTTTCAGAAAATCAATCCAGGTTTTACAGGAGCAATCATCAACAAAAATTATATAATAAAGACAACCATTCATGGACAGAGCAATCATAGGTCCACAAAGATCAGAATGAATAAGATCTAAGATACCATTAGTTTTTCTATTACTGTGAGGGTAAGATTTCTTTGTATTTTTACTATGAGCACAACCTCTACAAATACTATCATGCTCAAAAGAAAAAATTGGCATACCTGTTACCATATTTTGCAAACTTGGGAGAGCATTATAGTTGAGGTGTCCAAACCTTCTGTGCCATAGTTCGCAGGGGTTGATCATCTCATGAGCTAAAGCTTGAATAACTTGACTAGAGACTTTGTAAAGTCCACCTTCTTGAACTCCGATTATCATGGCTGAGCTCATACTTGCATTTGAGGGCCACATAAGAGGCTTTCCTTTGGAGAAGGCTATTGTGTACCCTTTACTTTCTAGAACTGCAACTGGAATAAGATTTTTCTTTAAACCAGGAACATAAAGAATTTCTTCAACATGAAATACATTACCTGATTGAAGCTGAAAAAATGTTGATCCCACTCCTTTGATGGCATAAGTGCCATCATCACCCAATTCTACCTTCGAATTGAACTTCTTATCTCGGTAGTTCACAAGGTTCTGTTTGAAGCCTTTCATGTGCTTGGAGGCCCCACTTTCCACTAACCATATTTCTTCTGATTTGGTGACAACACCGGAGAGAGATGAAACAAGATAAGTCTCTCTGCGCTGCTTTTGTTCTTTAGAGGCAGTTTTGGTTCTCTTTCTTTGAGGCTCTTCTTCCTCAGTTGCAATTGAAGCATGAAACCTACCTTTCCGTTTCTGTTTTGAAGGAGGGTTCCTGTAGTCTTTTGCATAATGACCTAGCTTGTTATAGTTAAAGCATCTTACTTTAGACAAATGAGAGTGAGGATGAGAGTGCTTACCTTGATGTTTCTTACCTTTGCCTTTGTGCTGAGGAAACCTCTTCCATTTCTTGGCTTTGGCAAAAAGAGCATGATCTTTCATAATGGAGAGTTCATTTCTTCTTTTAATTCTGCCCTCTTCTTCTAAGCAATCATGCCATAATCTCTCGAAGTTGGGTTGAACTTCTCTTCCATTTACAGATGAGAGAAATGTCTCCCATAATTCTGGAAGACCATTTACTGCTGTTTGTACAAGGTTATCATCATCTATTGCAACTCCAATTGCTGTAAGCTGATCTCTTGTTTGGACAATTTTGGAAAAGAAGGCAGAGATGGTTTCATCCTTTCCCATCTTTAACGTACATAGTTGTTTCTTCAAGGTCCTCTTTTGAGTTGGGGCCTTCTTTTCATACACGTTGGCTAGGGCATCAAAACATTCCTTTGCTGTCCTTAGGTGAGCAATAAGAGGCATCATACTATCTTTAACTGAGTAAAAAATGACTCTCTTGGCTTTGGCCTGCCTTTTCTTATAGGCTGCTCTTCCTGCATTTGTAGCAGGTTCTTCCACTACCCTGGTAACTAGCTCATCCAAGTCACTTTCTTCCCGGATATCGAAGACCCTAGCCTTCCAGGCATTGAAGTTTGAAGCCCCTTCAAGCCTATCTTCTGCTTTGACTGAAGATGAAGCCATATTGAAAACTGTTTACAGGAGAGATCTGTCACAAATGAGCTCCTTTCACGCCCTAAGCTCTGACACCATGTTTGAATTTTAGGGTAAAACAATAGGGTAGCTAGAAATAAAAATTCTTAAAATTTTTCACATCAATAGCTACTATAATTTATGACCAACAAAGCATAATAAAAATTCTGATGTATAACCTAACAACATTAGTGAATAAATAACATACATAACATAGATCTGAATATTACCTTAGCAATAGCAAAGAACAAAGGTACCTGATTTGCTACTATTACCTTCCTCCAATGTATGCTTAGAAAATGCTTGGAAAATCATAGATCAAACCCTCATGGTAGATCTCTTCATGGGCATGGGAATAAAGCCTAGAAGGAATCTTAGATTAATAGGCAAAAATCATAACTCAACAAGCTGGAGAAACGACAATCAAAACACAATCCAAGCCATTGTCCAAGCTTGGGGCTGAAAACAAAAAATACTGTCCAACCTAGGGATGGAAAGGCAAAGCCATATTCAACCCAACTTTAAACACAGGTGCCTTCTTCAAGTTGATACAAATATCAATAGTCCAGAATTATCAACCCTTAATGTTTAGTCACAAAGCAACACAACAAAAACACAGGGAACACTATCTTAACATAAAGGGCAGCACCATCAGATCAGAAAGGCAGGACCATCATACAAGCAACCTCAACGACTAGCAAAGATAAGCTCACGGTAGGTAGAAAAGACACCAACAGTCAACGACAAGATCCAACAATGAAGGCTAGTAGAGATACACCCGCAACAACCAGGGATGGACATAAACACTGGCCAACGACAAGCTTCAACAACGGAAATACACCCACGACAGACTGGTATGGGCATAGGCAGGCTGGCGGCCAACTTAAACAAGGACGGCTAGCTGGGATAGACTCACGACAGGCTGGTATAGCAAGAGAGGGCTGAGAAAAACCCTTGTAAACTTGATTAGAAAAAGGCCGCAACAAAACCTCAGTCTCAACGTCAGTTTGAAGGAGAAAGATCATATATCAAGTGTATCAAGTGAGGGAGAGACCACTTCTTTAAATAGTTGAGGTAGGTAAAGTAGGGCTTACATATTAGTCCACTTGCCATAGCTTTAGGGTTAGGTTAACCCCTTAAAATAATAAATAATATTTTACCAATTAAAAACATCAAGTGGTAAAGTCAACAAAATAAATTAAATCGAATGAGGAGGGTTTCATAAACATGGCGACCAACTTTCTTTAGGATAAAGTAAAGTCCAATAAATAAATTCGAATCAACACAAACATAAATTTTGGGAGGCATAACTCAAGCAAGGGGTTTCAACAATTAACAATAAGACAAAGTCAAAAGTCAAGTCCTTCTTTAATGGCAATTTGTCCACAAGAGTCCCAAGATATAGATTAGAAGTTTTTTTTTTATCAACCCAGCATACGAGGAAGGCAATGACGTGATCATGCCTTTCTTCTTAACTGCTCCTAGGTCACATGGACCATCCTGAGAGAGAAGAAAGTCACACATCATCTCTGCTTGGTACTCAGACCAAGAATCTGCCTGGTCCCAGACCAGGATACCCCAGAACATATTTGGGGGCCCTAGATCACAACTAGAGTCTTAACCACCAAGGTACACAAGCAAGGATCAATCCAAACACTGAGCAAGGATTCCCTGGAACACATCCAAGGGCCCTAGAACACATCTAGAGACTTATATCATCAAATTGCTTGGTCTTTGACCAAGAACCCCAACAATACACTGGGGGCCCAACTAGGGTCTTTTTCCATGGCTTTAATTGCTTGGTCGCAGACCAAGAACCCCAGGAGTGTATTGGGGGCCCTAGATCACAACTAGGGTCTTTACCATCCTCCTGGAGAATGGCTCTTGCAGCTGCATTAATTTTAACACTAGGACACCTCCGAGCCTAGATTAGTGAGACCCTGCATCTCCTCTCGATCCCCTCCCCTAAGACGTCGACCAACTTCCTCTTTGAGACCTATGAGTACTTTCCATTACAAATTGTAGATTGTACACCACTATACCATCAAACAAATTGGTTCTAGGAGACCCTAGAGTTGCACTCTCCTCGACAAACATAATACTCACTAGGTTCAATAGAATACATAGGTTTCCATCAAGAGTTTCGTCCCATTGACCTCAAATGTTAAGAGAGTTGGGCTTTCCCACTCTTGTGCCCCCCGAAGGATCATATAGCTAGGCACCCTCAATGTCGTTGACTCCTCGAAGGATATCATTCGTCGGTGCATTTTCCCTTACATAGTTCTTGACTACTTCGATGATGAACCACCTCTTAGTCTCCTCACTTGTCCTTGGCTACCAGTTTCAGTGGTCCTTGGCATCTTTCCAAAGCTTTTCAGTTTATGGCACTTCTATTGTACCACCACCTATCTCATACTCTCTTTTTTAGCTTTTCTTTAGCTAGACATGTTGAGGCTAGTCTCTAGCCGACCCTTAGATTTTAGACATTATTATTTATTTGCTTTTAGCATTGTTCTAGGAGATGGTTTGGCGCTCCCACTTTGTATATTGGATGTACTTTTTAAGCCCTTTTGACTTGCTTTTGTGGTCTTTTATTGGAAATGTTAACACACAAATCCTCACTTCTTGAGATAAAGTCCTAAGTCCTAAATCATCGATAGGTTTTTATCTAGTGGTTTTTCTTGGTATGGTTTTCCCCTTAGGCGATTTTATGGCACATGGTTTTGTGGTTCATGGTAATGTAATTCCGGTTAAGGAACTACGGTTGAGTTCTAATCCAGGGTTAATGGATTAGATATTGTATTGTAAACAATGAAGAAGAAATATATAGAATTAGAGGTGCGGCTCTTAAACAAGTTGTTGTTTTTCTTGGTTGGGTTTCTAGGGTAAATTACTATGTATATGTGTGATTGCAGTGGTTTTCTTTTCTGTGTTAAGAATTTATGTGTGCATTTCATTACTGTAAAAGGTTTAAAACTTACAATTCCCTGTAATGTCCCTTTTCCAGTGAATCCCGTAGGCTATAGTCAGAAGAAAAAGGGAATAAAATAATTATTTAGTGTCATTTTCTAGAAAAGCCTAAGTTGAAAGTGATATTAAGTAATAAAGTGGAAAAAAGGTGATTAAGTGACTTAAAAGAATAATTAAAGTCAAAACTTAGGAAAAGTCTCTTTAATTAAATAAAGTGAAAAAAGAATTAGAATGAGGATCAAGTATAAAGGGGAGGATAACCCTGATTCCTCTCATTATCGAATATTGAGATTGAGAATTGGATTGCAGAGAGAAGTTAGGCGACTTTGTGGATATCCAGGGAGAAACCACCATAGTGATTGATTTTAGTGTTGGAAGACACATCCTAGTTAGTTGGGGGGATCATCCAGATTCTCCATTGTTATATAGGATTGTAGTAGATACAACATTGGATCCATTCAGAGGGATTGACATCAGTTAGGGAGGTTCAAAGATTCTCCCTTGGTGCTTGGAGGGCGTGGGAGTTACAGGATTGATCCAGAGGGAGGCGTGGAGGTTTAGGAGGAACACTATCCCATCAGACAACAACATATCTGGTATTTGTTTTACTCACATGTAGCAGATCCATCCACATGAGATTCACCATTCATTAGTGACAGCATATGCAGCGTATTTCCATTGCATGCAATGTATTTTCAGTGCATGCAACATACTTCACAGTGCATGCAATGTATCTTCCATCCAACAACATATTTGGACTTGCATGCAACATATTTCAACGTGCATGTAGTGTATCTTCCATCCAACAACATATTTGGACTTGCATGCAGCGTATTCTCAGTGCATGCAACGTATCTTCCATCAAACAACAGATTTGGACTTGCATGCAACAAACCCACACTCACATGTAGCAGATCTGGTATTTCCTTTGTATGCATGTGTATTCTAGGTTAGATTTAGACTTATAAAGATCAATTTGAAGAGTTTTGAGCAGTTTAGCAGTGTTTTGCTTATATTCCAGTATTCCATTTATTGTAATTTCAGTCTTTACCATTAGTGCAATAAAGAACATTGTTCCAACAACAAAACTATTTGCATGCAATGAAAACAAGCTTAAAACCCCAAAAATTATGAGAATAAACTAAACCGTTTCCAGAATCCTTGAAACCACATTCAAAAGCCCAAAGAAACTTTAGTCAGATAGCTGAATCAGTATTTGGGATATTTCATTCCCACTTACAAGCTGTTGGGCACTTTTTTAACCTAGTATATTTTTATGATAAGACCAGATTTAATGAGGATAGGGAGGTCAGTAGATGGATTATGAATTGCATTTAAAGTTGTTTCCCTGATGAAGAAAGGTAAATTTGTGTCATTAGTCAACTACAAGATTATAGGGCCTTAACAAAAATTGTTTGCCTATTCCAGTGCTATTCGCACAAGGAAGAATATGTTTTTTTAAAAGGGATTGAAAGTTTATATTATATAAGAGTTGCTGCGCCTGGGCAATACAACATTTTGAGAATTACAAAATTGGGCTCAGAATTGATTGGGCCCTCTGCTACTGATTTTTCTTAAAAAAACTATAATTTTCCTTGGACAAACTAGTGGTTTTGTAGCTATAAACTTTTACATATTGTCGGAGCAAAAAAATACATCGAACATGCATATTTAAACTGCTGATTCATTGTCGGGAGTTGCTAGATTTTCCTCATGGTTGTGCTTGTTATCCTCGATCTCCATAGGGGTGAGTTCTTGGTTTCCTTGACTTCCTTCAGGTGTTGTTGCTTGTTCTTCTAAAATAAACTGATTGTTTGATCCCAAGTTTGAGTTCGGTGGTAATACTGGGCCTCAGAATTGATAATTTTTTTGTTCCAGGGCATCCACTCACTGTGACAGAATCCTTATTGATTGCTCCAGTTCATTGTTGCATCGTATTTCCTGCATCTTTTCTTGCTCTAGCATCTCAATTTTCCGAAGCAGGGACGCATTTATTTGTTTCTGGTTGGCTATTGTTTTCGATAGTTGGGAGAAATTTAGTTCGCTGCCTTTTAAGACGCTCTCTGGGGGGATGATACAATACCAGCTGCTCTTAAACCAGAGTTTAACCTTAAACCACCTGTGCCTGTGAGAAATTCCTTTATTGCAATGATAGAATACCAATTTTCCCAATCCCCTGTCAGATATTTTGTTCCCAAATCGGGTTTGACTGTGTTCTGTTTTGCGAATTGATGAGGGGCCCAAAAGGATGCGAAGAATGTCGCCTCCAAGAACATGGACAAAGTTTCTGGACTTTGGTCTCTTGTCTCCAAGAGCTCGAGCAGAGTTCAAGCAGGGTGAACTATTGATATTCTTCTAGGAGGGGGACAGGGGAGAGATTTCAAGAGTCTAGGGTTTCTTGGGATGTCTCAAGAGGTTGGAGAAAAGTAAGACCAGGGGAAATGAAATCCCTTCAAGGGCCCAAACCACAATTCAATTTTCAGAATGAGAGCTCTTGAATAACCCCCTGGGCATACATAAGCTCACATAGCGAGCACATGCAGGAGGGATTGTGCTGTGAGTCAATAGGTAGGGTTGATGCCATATAATGAAGTCCTCTACATACTAGTGATGAATCCAACTGCAGTTTGCATCCGAACCCCCACCCAGAATCTGATTACCAGGGCCGGACTTGGACCAAATGTCACTAGTGCTATTTCTTAGCATATAATGGGCGGAAACAGATTGATATGACAAAGAGTTAGAGGATGGATTTAATACAGTTCTGCAGAAATTGCCTAACCTGGAGTCGCACAGATGGTGTCCATCGTCCTTGATTCGAGATGCTGAGTGATCCTTCCCCAATTTCCTTGGCTGCGAGTCCGTCCCACCGAGGTCTAAATAAATAATTTCACACGCACCAGAGTAAATGGAGGGCATACGATGATGTTCTTGAAAATGGGAATTACTTGGCACATTTAATTCCTTGAGCCACCATTATTTAATCCTTGATGTGGCCCTCTTTATTGGGATCATGGTATGTGGTGGAACAGGGTGCTCCCATTAACCTTTATTACACCAATTCTAAGGTGAGCTCCTTCTTTGGCCTCACGATCTGCATTGAAGTTGAACTCCTTCTTTGGCCTCGCGATCTGCATTGAAGTTGAGCTCCCTTTTTATATGAAAAAGGGAATAAGCCTCAAATTTCTTGAGAAGGGTGTTGATCCTTGATAGAACTCCCATGAAGACATTTCCTCCCGTTATATTTTGGGTGACTAAAGCTCGGATAACTAGCATGGAATCCCCGCAAATGATAATCTTCCTTATGCCATTGAAAGGGCTAAATTTATACCTTTGAGGAGGGTGTAAACTTCAGCCTCATTGTTTGTCATAATGCCTAGACCCCAAGCATATCTTATTACTGCAAGTCCTCCGGGATTGATAATATTCCTCCCTGCTCCTGCCGCCCCTGCACAAGGAAGAATATGTTGCTAGCCACCCTTGATCTCTTTTGTTTGTTTTATTAATTTTTATTATCTTTTTATGTTCTTTAGTCTTGACTCTTGACTCTTGAAACCTTGCCACTTGCTGGGTCCTTGGTGGCAAAACTTTGGCAGTGATACACCAGAACTTAAGATATTTGCCATTTGAATCTTAAGTCAGACCTGCAGGTCTTCTGGTTGCAAGTGCAATTGGAGCATGTTTGAGAAAATACATTCCGAAAAGCACAACCGATTAACACAAAAGCTCTTAAATGACCTTGTATTTGTCCATTGCAATATTCTACTTTGCAACAAGCAAATTTAAGGTGAGAAAGGTGAGACTTGTCTCAATTTATCTAAGCTTTTGAATCTGAAATTCATTGTTTCATGATGATGGTAGGTGTGGATCATGTAGTGATTGGAGGATGTAGATCCTACATTAGAGGAGGCCCTTTTTTTCCGCCTTGAGTAGTTGGAGAACCTTGAGGGTCGAGTAGCCGAAGACATGGGAAAAACTTCTTAGTTTTTTTTACTATTTAGTTAAATTTATGGTTATTATGGAGTTATAAATATTGAAGTTGAACAGATGCTTCCAGTTCGCAGTTTTGATCATATATGAGATACCTGTTGATACATGAAATTTTGGACATCTATTGATATTATGCATCGTATGGAGTCTATGAACATGGATTTTTTGAATATCAATGAAATATGATATTTTTTTGTCAAAATATGTGTATATCTTTATAATTTTTTGTACTTGCAGAGTTTTTCCCAATTACGAGTCAAACTCATGGCTCTTTTGCCTCGCCAAGTTTTTCCCGATTCTCAGTCGAGTAACTTTGGTATTACCTTTTTTAAAGGTGTTAATTCCTATCATTTTTAATCCTCTTTTTGGGTGCACTTTGAGATAAGATAATAATCCTTGTAGGAAAAAGGGGAAAAATCTCATCTTCGGGAAAAACATTTTCCAATACTCTTGGTGCTAGGTGGTCAACATATACCCATTTCTTGGTATCAATAAATAATCCATGACAAAAGCAATATTGTCTGCCTCTATATGGTTCATGTTTTGCAAGTTATACGTACCACCTAATTTCTAACTCATTTACATCCACAATACTTATACAACTCTCACTGCATTCATAAAATGAGGATGGCAATTACAAGCTAGCTGGTTACGACATTTTGCATGGGTGAAAATTTGTATATACTATAACATTCAACCCTCATTTCCAACATTGGGTGAATAATAAAATTACATCTTTAGATGTTTGACAATCCAGTTTTCTATTTGGTATTTACTATTGACTCTTTACAGTGACAATTTTGTGACACAATATATTGTATTATGAAATACATGTTGGTTTCTGTGTCATAAAAACACCAAATATTTGGCTTGCCAACCTTTGGAAACACTCAAGCTGGTGGTGTTAATGAGTTGCATGCGTGATTTTCTCTAAGGTAGTGCTTGCTTCAACTTCAAGGTCCTTGAATATGAAACAATTGAGTGATCTCAGGATATGACTCATTTCTTTCAAAGCGTTGGTTTTCAGATTCTTGATTAGATGTATTATGCATTTGGTTACTAAGTTCATTTTGGTAGGCACAATATGTATAACAAGGTGACTCTTTACAGTGACAATTTGTGACACAATATATTGTATTATGAAATATATGTTGGTTTCTGTGTCATAAAAACACCAAATATTTGGCTTGCCAACCATTGGAAACACTCAAGCTGGTGGTGTTTCTGAGTTGCATGCGTGATTTTCTCTAAGGTAGTGCTTGCTTCAACTTCAAGGTCCTTGAATATGAAACAAATGAGTGATCTCAGGATAGGACTCATTTCTTTCAAAGCGTTGGTTTTCGGATTCTTGATTAGATGTATTATGCATTTGGTTACTAAGTTCATTTTGGCAGGCACAATATGTAGAACAAGGTGAAGATGGTTTGGAGTTTTTCAATCTTCTTTCATTATTGTCTTACTCAGAAACTATATGTATCAGGTTAATTTCAGGCTGGTCATGTTCAGACCGTTTGTTGGAGAGGTGCTTGTTGGAAAGCTAAAAAAATCAGACAAGAATGGATTATATTGTATGTTTCTCTGATTTTTGCTTATATAGGCTGCTAATTTTGTTGCATGTGTTTTTTTTGCATCTATATCAGTATTTTTCTGTTTGCGTTCAATATTGTGTCATTCTGTATATCATCTATGGTCACGATATTCCTCTTTTGGTTTTCCTATCGTCTTGTGAATTCTCCCAGTGTTTTCAATTTCTTTAAGAGAAATTGTTGATCTAATGTTATCCTTGGTGATTTCAGTGTCTTTAGGTTTCTTTGATGATATTCATGTACCAGAACATCTTCTTCAACAACCAAGTATATTGTATAGTTCCATACTCTTGCTTTCTGTGAAAAAAATTTCTCGCTCAAGAAATAATGAATTTACTGTTTTATAGCTTTTCTTGTCTAGTTATTGAAATTTTATGTTTAGTCTCTAGATTCTGTGGTTCTATATTTTTCTCATACTGTCCTACATAATGAAGAGATTCTACAGTGATGAGAAAGAGAATGTGTGGATGTGGAACTATAATGGGGCTGAGTTGTTCATGGATCTAGATGAAGAGGTTTGTACTAGAATCTGTTTCTTTGTTTTTCCACATGTTAAATGCATTGCATTTGTTGAGTAATCTTCATAACCTTCTTCTTGCAGGTGCGGTTTCGGGTGGCCCAACTGAAATATCCACCCATACCAATTGAACAAGAGAATGATGCCAAACCATTTGCGCCCATGGAAATTATTGTATGTATTGTTTGTGAATTCTTTGCAAACTTCCATTCCTGTTCCATGTTTTATTTCACTCTGAGTCTTTACTTATAAAAAATGATATTCTTTGTAGTTTTGGTTTCATGGCCTCTGACCTTTTAGGATCTTTCGGACCTCATGCTAACTTCTTAGAAGAAACCATGAAGACCTCAATTTCTAGATTAAAGTAAATTTCATAGGGAAAAAGAGGGTAAAGGATGTAGGTTGGTTGACCTTATAGGCACAAAAAAGGGTGTTGTCATAGGATGACTTTCTAGGTGATTTGAGGCCCCAATGCACTTTGCTTAGGTTCAAATTACCACTGATGTGGGGCTTATATTGTTGAAGTATGGGATCATGCCACTTATGATAATTGGTTGGCAATCGGGACCTATTCACTTGATACATGTGGGAAAGGTGTAGTAACCTTTAGCTCTGTGCCTTTCTGCAACTCAATAATTAATGAATTAAAATTACAGGGCAACATTTTAAATATATAACCCGATTTTGGGAATAAAATGAAAACAACAATGTAGCTCATTTGGCTAACTTGTAATACAACTAACCATTGTCATAGAAGGTCATATACTTATCTATAAATATCTGATCAGAAGGCACTTGGAAAGTAATCTATGCACTAGCATCACCAATCAATCGTTCCAATATTTGTTCTTAATTTAACCAAATGCAATCAACAATCAACGAGATAAACAGAAATGAACCATAAGTGACCATAAGTGATCAACAAATCAAGAAGGTATTCATTTGTGGACCTTAGAACCAAGTCTGATGCAAAGGTCACCTGAGCCACTCAACCACCCCTGATTTTTGGAGTGCTTTTTCTGAATCTCAAACTCTGGGCACTAGATCATCTACAAGCCCAAAATTTTTGAAGCAAATTGGCTATCCAACGAACAACAGCTGGCCTATCCAAGCATGAAAATCAATGTCTGTACAACAACTTATCCACCACTCTAAACAACTCACATTCACAATACACGATCAAATGTTATACTGAATTTGGTAATCCTCTAGCTAACCTCCCGCCAACCAGGTTAATACCCAATCTGTTAAAGCAAATATTAGCTCATAATGGTCAATTAGATACTAGACTTAGGCATTGATAAAGTCAAGTTGACTTTAATTTATTTTATGCTTTTATGTCTTATTTCACTTTATTGTGTTTCTCGGTCTATCCCACAATCCCAAAGTGGATTGACTGGATTTGTTTGTAATCCTATATAAGAAAGCTTTTGCTGTCTCATTATGACATACAATACGTAGAACTCTTTCGAGTTATCTTGGTTTCTTTATGTGCTCGATTTCCATAATATGGTATCAGAGCTCAACTTGAGCCACAGAGTTCGTGAGAGCTCAGCGTCAACCGCTATTTTCAGCTGCCATTCCCAGCTGTCGTACGGAACAATTGTACGGTACCAGTTTTACCGGAAGCTTCCCCCCCCCGCTTCGAAGCCCCGAAGCTCGATCCGGGCGGGTGCGTCCTGGAAGCTCCCTCTGAAGCGCGACTCAAAATTTAGGAAGCGCGCTTTGGTCCCTAAGATCGCGCTCCCTGCCATTTCGAAAGCGTCCCCCTTCGAAGCATGCTTCAGAAATTTGGAAGCACACTTCGGAGGGTGCTTCACGCACGCTTCCGAGGGGACCCGCATTTTCAAGCAAAAAAATCAATTTTTTTTAATTTTTTGAGTTAGGGTGGGGCCTAGCTTAGGCTTAGGGTTGAGGGAAAAGAAGGAAGAGAATAAATGAGCTCTTTCCCCTCTATTCTCCTCATTCTTTCTGTGGTGAACCAACCTGGTTCACTATGTAAATATCCAATATAAATAGGACAGTACACAATAATCCATTTAAGGATAGTAAATATATTAAATAATAATTGTATAAGAATGAATAAGATAATAAGATGAGCTACAATGAGGATGAGGGCTTGTATATATACCCACGCAGGGGTGCCCTTTCATAAGAGACATGACCTTTCATATGTCATGTCTCTTCATAATTAATTATTAGTTATTAGTTATTTATATTTACATATTATATATATTTATGTTTGTTACATTGCCTTCCCCTTAGAAATGCTTTGTCTTCAAAGCATGTTTATGGAGAGTCTTACTTCTTCGTTCTGGCTTGCAATATCTTCGCATGACTCCATGTTTTTGGTGTTGTTAAGATTGATGATACCAGACGATATGAGTGACGAAGAGTTGAGCAGAACTGTAGAGTTGTGAAAGAGTTAGTCCACCCTAGTTTGATCTTCTGCGAAACTAGGTGTTTATAGGGTTCTTGTTTTGGATAATATTGATATTCTAATTGGTTAATATATCTACTCTTATGATTTGAATGTCGAGAGGGAGTTCTCATAACATGATTTCCCTTTATCATCCTTGTAGCATTTTCTTCTTTTGACTTTGATATATGATTTTCTTCATGCAGTGATGTTGCATTGTTAATGGCTGAATTTTGATTAGTAAGTTTTCTTGGATCTTCCATCGTTTGTACTCCAGCATCTTTACATGTTTTTTCTTCAACTGGATTGGCATCTTCTTGAGCTTTAATGTCTGGATTTTCAAGTTTCTCTTCTTTTAATTTTCTGATTTGTTCTAGTAGCTCGTGATTGAGGTTTTTCGAACGAGAATTTTCTTCATTTTTTTTTGATAGGTTCTTCTCACGTTCTTGATTCTCTTGTTCCAACTTCTGAACATATTGTTTTCGAACCTTTGACTTCTTGATCTGTGTAAGTAGTTTTTTACTGTGTTCTTTTAAACGAGAATTTTCTTCGCTTTTATCCTTGATAACTTTGTCAAATTCTTTTTGCATTCTTTGCATTACTTTTTTCTTTTCTTCAAGTATCACTTCTGAGATATCGTTAGTCTTCTGGTGTTACGGAATCTAGCGCCGATGTGGTATCTTGTAATGTTATCATTTTTTCCTTATAGGGGAATGTCACAAACTTTTTCTCCATGTTTAGTATGAAGGTACCTAGACTTTTAAACCAGGGTAATCCGATGACGATGTCAACTTCTTCTTGATACATAGTTGTAATATAGAATTGAGATATATATTCATATTCATCAATCGTCACTTGTAACTCAATTCGAAAATAATCTTCCTTTCTAATTATATTCGTCTCTGGAATTAATAATTGATTTGCCAAATTAATATTCATATAATTTGCATTATAGTCCAAGCTAATAACAATGTTTACCTCTCTTCCTTGAATATTTCCCTTTAATGTCGAAAACCCGCAACATACGGTTGAAAAACCTTCATAAGTAAATCTTCCTTTCGTCATTTTCGAATTATCCTTTTTATCTTCCATCATTTTTGAATTATCCTTTTTATCTTCTAAACTTAACCCTTCAATGGAACTTATACTTCACCCTTTTATATAATAATAATAATAATAATAATAATAATAATCTATTTTTAAGGTCACGGCCAAGCCAGCACACCAAATTGGTGTATGAGACCCCCTTGTTTGTGGGACAAGGGATCCCCCTCCACCCAACGATTTGACTGGTAAAGTCTACGAAGGTATTATTTATTTTTATAATACCTTATTCTTCCCTTTTTTTTTTTGGATTTTGGTTTTTTTTTCTCAACTTTAAAATACCTTTTCTAAATCTTAGGGGACTTTTAATGAACTTGGAAAATGACCTATCTCTTTTCTCAACTTTAGTTAAGGAATAATTTTTGGCTTGGCCTCTTTATACTTTAATTGGAACTTTAAAAGCCCTTTTTATACTTCTTGAACGATTTCGTAATAACTCTTTTTATTATAATTTTTTCTTTTTCCACATGGAATGAACCGGAATGAACCTTATCTTTATTTTCCTTTTTCATATATAAAATTTTATATACAAACCTCTATCGATTAACTTGGGCACTTAAACTTTTAATTAATTTTAAACCCTTAATAATTAAATTGAGGGTCACGACTTTCAAAAGGAGATTGGCAGCATTCCAATTTGTCCCACAATTCTATGTATCTCTTACAGTTTGATTTCCTTTTCTATTTATATTTAAACGATAAATGCTCTTTACCCACTTAAATTATGAATTGATTAGAATGCACCAATTTGATTGTGAGATGCAAGTCAACAACTGTGATGGTACGGACGGTACGGTGCAACCCAATATTAAATTTTTTAATTCATGAACAGTTCGGATGGGTACAAAATTAATTTAAGTATTGTACAGACGGATAGCGTCTATCTTCCTGGTGACTGTATGTTGGATGGTATGTGCTACTGCGAATGGTATGCAGAGTAATAATTTGCAGGCAACAGTGTACAGTGTGCCGATTGTACAACGGGTGGAGTACGACAGGTCGACGGATAGGACCGCTGTCAGGTGAGTGGGGATGGGGAAGTGCGTGGAGGCTGCGGTTGAATCGAGTGTCGGGTGAGTGGGAGTCGGGAGTGGGTAGTGGGGGTGGTGTGTCGGGTTGGGAGTCTGCGGGAATGGTCTGCAGGAATGTGGGTTGTGGTGTGAGCGGGCGACATGCGTTGGGGAGTGGTGTTTGGAGTGTGGGTGGGGAGGGATTGCAATGTGTGAGGGTGCGCAGTTGTAGGGCGATGGGTTACGGGGTTGGTGTGGGAACAGGCTATGGTGGTGGTTTTTTTTTTTGTTTCAATTTTTTTAAGTTTTTTTTTTTTTATAAATGTTTTTTTTATTTTATTTATTTTTTCATTTTTTTTGGCTCTAATCTTTTTCAAATTTTGGAATAATGATGATTTTTATTTTATTTTTATTTTTTTAATGGTCAAAGACCAGATACCACTGTGGTGAACCAACCTGGTTCACTATGTAAATATCCAATATAAATAGGATAGTATGCAATAATCCATTTAAGGATAGTAAATATATTAAATAATAATTGTATAAGAATGAATAAGATAATAAGATGAGCTACAATGAGGATGAGGGCTTGTATATATACCTACGCAGGGGTGCCCTTTCATAAGAGACATGACCTTTCATATGTCATGTCTCTTCATAATTAATTATTAGTTATTAGTTATTTATATTTACATATTATATATATTTATGTTTGTTACACTTTCATCTTGAGCTTGGAGGAGAGAGCAAAGGAGAGCTTGAGAGTGCAGATTTGTGAGAACTTGGAGGAGAAAGAAAAGGAGAGCTTGGAAGAGTGAGCAAAGAGGAGCTTGGAGGAGAGAACAAAAGCAACCATCTTCCAAAAGTTTCAAGAGCTAAAGAGGTAAGTCCAAACCCTAACTCCCTCATTTCCTTGGGTTAACTTTGTTAATGTTTTTTTCCTCCTCTCCTACTCTTTCCCATTCCTTCTTCTCTCTCATTTTATTGCAGGTTGTTCATCTAAAACTTGAAGAAAATGGTTTTCTTTTGCTTTATCATTCTTTTTTTGGTTCTCATGGTTTTGGTGGGAAGAAGGCATCGAAGGGAAGAAGATGATAGTGGTGATTCTCATGATGACCCACAATATGAAGTTGGTGAAGGGTTTGAAGAGGAAGAGGGAAATGAAGAGGGAAATGTAGGATGCAAAGATTTATTGAGACCCTTGTGGCAATTTGTAACAAAAGTTGAGGAGGGGAAAGGTGGTGGAAGCATTAAATTTGTATGTCCTCATGGCTGTCATGATGGAAAACCTTACTCTGAGTTCCTTATGCAGTCTAAGGAGGCATCTTTGTGGTGTAATGGAGAGTGATGACAACAGGGGTCCACTGGGATCACAGTTTGCCTAATATATCCAAGGAGTAGAGAGAAAAATATATAAAGATGGAGGAAGTTGCACAAAAAAAGTAAGGTAAGAAACAAAAGCTTCAATCTGATGCCTCATCGAGATTTGGTGGCAACACATCTCCATCTCAACGTGGTACATGGTTCTGGAACCTCTAGATCTAGAAGAACAATAGGAGATTTCCTTGATATTGGAGGTAGGGATGAGGTGGATGCAAAAGTGGCCGGTTTCTCTATGCTTGTGGTAACCCATTCAATGTGCTTCGCTCCACCTATTGACATGACATGGTGAGGGCCATCAACAAAAAAAACCCCAAAGGATACAAGAGCCAGTTATGAGGCATTGTGTTACTTGATAGGAAAAACAAAAAGTCAAAAGTGCTCTTACACGGTTTACAGATGAATGGTGAGACATTGGGGTATCTGTTGTATCGAATGGTTGGACAAATGTTAGAAACCAACATTTGATCAATGTTCTTAGTGTTTATGCTGGCTGATTGCAATGTTTCTTGTAGCACATGACTCCTCTTCAATTGTTGCATCTTCCCAAAACATTTCAGATTTCCTCTTGAAAACAAATAATGATGTTGGTCATTCTAATGTGATTCAAGTAATCACTTGATAATGCAACAAATTGTAGGGAGCAGGTAAAATCATTGGTGAGAGTTCATCCACACATCTTTTTAGTGCGGGTGTTGGTTGCACACCTTGAACCTTTGATGCATGATATTGTCAAGCATAGAGAATGTGGAGTGGATTAATGTTAATACAAGAGAGCTGACTCACATCAAATTTATCCTTAGGGCATCAAAAGGGTCAATTACTTCTACAGCACTCCCTCTAGGTTGCAACTACTTAAGATTACAAACACTAAGTTGCTAGCTATTACCTCACCTTAGGCACCTATTGAAGGTGAGACAATCTTTAGGTGCTATGGTGATGAGTGATACATGGGATGAATTGAGAAATGATAGAGAAAGTGCAACAAAATTGAAGGGAGGCGGTCCTTGACAATGGAGTTTTGGTCACAGGTTGGGTTTGTTTTGCAATTCACCAAGCCAATTTATCACATGATCAAGTTTCTAGATTCAGATTGGCCAATCATTGGGGAGGTGTGAGCAAATGGATAGCATGCTATGGAAGATTAAATATATTGTTGAGCCTAGAGATGTCAGCCTCTATAACCATATTCGTGTAGGAGTGGAAAAACGGTGGGAAGTAAATATTCCACTACATGCCTTAGCATATGTGCTAACACCTAAATACTATCATGTATCATGGATTTCATCACCAACATGTGAGGTGGTGGGACCAAGAAAGACCACACCAAGATCAGGAGAGGTTCAAGCGGGTTACATGAAAGCATTAGATAAACTCATCTCGGACGAGGAGGGGTGTGACAACATAAGGAGACAATTGAGCCATTACATTCTTAGCAATGGTGCCTTTGGGACCAACCATGCAATTAGAGATGTCGAATCTGGGTTCTCTTGAGTGGTGGAACATGCATGGCGGTACACCCCCACAGCTACAATGTTTGGTAACACAAGTGCTTTCACAGGTGGTGAACCTTCTGTAGAGAGGTGTTGGAGCGCCTACAATTTCATCCATAGCATTAAAAGGAATAGGTTGAATGCAAGTCGAGCGAGCTTGGTCTATGTTCATTACTACTTGCGATTGTTGTCCCATTCGTGAGGAGGCAGAGATGGATCAAAACTTGAGGCGTTTGGACAACAATCTGGAGGAGGATAGTTTGGAGGATGGAGTATTGCTTTAGAGCAATTGGAGGGTGTTCTTTTGGACGATGATGATCATGTTGAGATACCACCCCATCTAGTGCGGGGTCCCCATGTCCAGGATTCTAGCTACAGTTGTAGGGGCTTCATCTTCAGCTCTACCGCAGCCGTTTGCATTTACTTTTGCACTACCACCACGTGGAGGCCCATGCAGTAGCCGCGGTGGCACTACCACCACGTGGAGGCCCACGCAGTACCCGCGGTGGTGGAAGGAGGACTTGATAGTTGTTTACAATTTGATGATTCTCCTTTTTCATTACTTTATATGTCATAGTATATAGATGATAGATTCATAGTATTTGGCAACTAGCTGAAACTTCAGTTTAATTTTTAAACTTTATTGTTTTGGACCTTTCGGTCGTCATACTTTAGTGTAGATGGCCTATTTTGTAAACATAACTATTTGGTCATGACTCATGTTATTGTTGACAGTTTTTGGATATATGATTTCATTTCATAAGTTTATGGTCTACTTTCTACAATTGCTAGAATCTAGAATCTAGATGGTTGATGCTCGAATGATTAATCATTGATGAACTATGTAGTATGGATGCCATTTCTATCTATATTGATGTACAAATATGCATGTTTTCATATATTCTGCAACTAATTTGTCTTTCTACATATTTTTTTGAATATAAATGCAATATATATAAAAAATTATATATATATATATATATAACCGACGCTTCCCGGACGCTTTGCTTCCGAGGATTTTTGGAAAATGACGCTCTCGCTTCTGACAACACTGTAGGGTACATTATTACAGTTGTACAAAATTGCTCAAAAAAGTGCTGTAAAAATCGATTTACAGCCCAAATTATCTTATTTGTCAGTTTTTTTGATAGTATAGACGAATTGGAAGCAGATTGAAGTTGTTATTTTCCTATATTGGTGCCTAGATTTGCAGATCTGGTAGTTTTTGATGCCAATTTGTTATTTTTCAGCAGATCTAAGGAGAAATTGATTTTTTTGGTGCTATTTATTAATAGATCTGAGTGATTTTGAGTTGGTGGTGAGTAGATTTGCCTAGATCTACATGTTTTTCAGCCGGTTAAGAGCAGTTCTTAGTGTTATTGGGCTGGTGGTGAGCAACTTTGTATAGATCTACGTGTTTTTGGGCAGATTTATTATAAATTTGCAAGTTGTTCATCATACTACTCTGTTCTTGGGTTATTTTTAACCTTCACTTATTGCATCTTTACCCAACATTATGTTGGAAGGGAGTTCGAGGTTCATAGGCAAAAACTACAACACATGAAAGCAACAGATGCTGACCATTTTTGAGTATAGATGCTCGACAAATATTGTCCTCGGTAAACTTACCTGGCCTATAGTTGCGAGTAAAGCCCAGGATAAGTTTGATGAGAAAGACAAAGAAACTGTGATGTTGATTAAGCTGTGCATGACAGATGAGATGCTTACAGAGGTCCAGATAGGTAAAGACTTCCTTAGCGATCTAGACACATTTGAAATATTTGCATGAGACAACAGACAAGGGCAGAGCCTTCTTCCTGAAGAACATGCTACTTTTCGATAATGATTGATGATCATGCATCCCTCTAGGAGCATTTGCTCAAGATCAAAGATATCCGAGAACAATTGATGGCTATTGGTTGAGAGATGGAGGAAGAAGGCATGGTGGTAATCACACTAAAAAGTTTACCATGTGTGAGCACTTTATTGAGATCTTGAACATCACTTCTACAAATGTTGACCTAAAGTTTGATGAGTTTTGCAATAAGCTCTTACAATAGGACAGATGGAAGAAACAATTTGGTAGTAGCTGTGAGACAAAGGGTTTCGAGCAAGATTTTGTTGCCAAATTAAAGGGTAAAGGCAAATGGGCCAAGAAGAAAGGACAGAGCAACGTTGAGGATGTCACCAAGGATTAGAAGACCATCAAATGCTATTATTGTGGCAAGGAGGGCCATATGAAGAAGTACTGCAGAAAGAGGTTGGATGACCAAAAAACCAACTAGGGAGGGCCTCGATAGTGGGCTCCTGTTGTAGAGTATACAGAGGAGGAGTCAACCTTCTATGCATTTATGGCCACAACACAAACATATCAGCCTAGGTCATCTACTTGGTTCATCGATTCAGGTGCATTACGTCATTTCATCAACAAGAAGGATTTGTTGACAAAGTACATGCCTTGTTCTTCCAAGGATTCGATGATCTTTGATGGTGGGAAGGAGTATACAGTCGTTGGCAAAGGAAATCTGCACATTTCCTTTGGACGAAAAATGTCAATCTTCCACAATGTATCCTATGTGCCAAGTAAGGAGCTTTATCTGCTTTTAGTTAGTTAGATTATGTGGCACAACCCCCTATTAGATGTCAACTTTAGCAATCACAAGTGATCAATAGTTGACGAGGAGACCAAGAAGACTGTTGCTCATGGTGTGAGGACCACAAATTGTTCAAACTGGTGGATATTGGACAGGCCAGAGAGCATACATTTGTAGCCAAGAGTGCACCAGATATCAGTACACCACGGCATCAGAGGTGTGGGCACCTCAATTTGAGCTACCTCTCTCAGTTGGCACGAGAGAATCTGGTAGATGGACTTCCAGATGTTCAATAATAGATCCATGGAGTTGGTGGAGCTTGCCAAGCAAGGAAGCAACACAAAGCGCCATTTGATGAAGGGCAAGCATGGAGAGCACAAAGAGTCCTTCAACTAGTTCATGCAGACATTCGTGGACCAATGAACACGACATCAATCACCGGTGCCAGCTATTTCCTTTTGTTTGTTGGTGATTACAGTAGGAAAATGTGGGTGTATTTTTTGAAACTGAAATTTGACTTGTTTAATGAATTTCAAAAGTTCAAAGCCTTAGTAGAAAAAGAGTCAAGTTGTAAAATTACCTCTCTTAGGATTGATAATGGTGGCAAATTTTGTTCCAAAGAATTCAATAACTTTTGTGCTAAACATGGTATCAAAAGACTGTTCACTACACTGTATTTTGCATAGAAGAATGGAGTGGTTGAAAGGCAGAATCACACTATCATAGAGATGGCTAGGTGTATGTGTTTTTTTTCCAAGAAAAAAAATGAATTTATACTTGAGGAGAGAATAAATACAATCATTAGGTGCATATGCACAAACAAAACAGTTCCTCCATAAGAGTTTGGTCATCAAAACTTTCCAATCCTTAGCCTCAAAGCTTCACCCGGGAAGTTCTTGTTAAGGGCATTAGTATCCATACCAAACAGGTGTTATGACAAAAAAAAACCTAAACAAAAGCCAACAAATTTAGAGATCATGGATCAAGAGTTGTCTATGGGCCCGTAATTTCCCTTCTTCAAATTCCTAAGTGATGAATCGATTTTCAGGTAATATATAGCCTTCTTTAGAGAGTTAGTCGACTGTTTGATTCAGTTCTCTATATATGTGAGTGAAATCAATCTTAAGCAAATAAACCAAATATTTCCTGAATCTAATTTGCCAATGACCTCATGAAGATACTATGTAAGTGAACAAAACGAGATAAGCAATTTATGACAAGACCAAAGTCTCCAAAAACTTGTAGAGAATCAAACCCTCGACGCAAAGCAAACTTTAAGAGCAAAAACAAAGCCATAAACTCACTGAAATTATTTGTTCCTCTCCCTACATTAGCTTTGAAGTGAAAATAAGTGAGATTAGTCAGATGAAAAACAAATCCACATCCACAAATAGAGTCACTGCAAGCACCTTTGAAAAAACACCATGGCCTGGACTTGTCCACCTAAAGCTCACCTACAAACCTCGGTTGCTTATACCTTGGACTATTCTTGTAAAAGGAGAGCAAGCTCAGATACTGAGCTGATATTTTTGAAAGGTGGTACATGTTACCCCCCCATGCTTAGGGGTAACTTGAGGAGATCATGTCTCATGGATCGCAATGGAGAATGTGATCTTGACCATGATGATGATCAACATGTCCATAGATGGCAGGCCAACAACCCCCCTCATTCACCTTTACAACTATTGGTCAACCAAGGCTCATCACGTCCAAGCAACGCAGAGTGTGGGAGATGGTAAGCTATTGTCACCATGAGGTATGTTAGTTCTTCTTTATGCAAACTGTTGTGCTTAATTTATTGGGTATATTGATGAGGATCTTTGGTTGAAGTTGGATAATGGATCACTGGTTTGGGAAATTGCGTCAGTTGCCTTGTTTCACCTTGGTGGTCAACTTCTATGCTCTAGTCTTGTGTTGTCACTGCCCAGGGAAAAGGGGTACCACTGGGTGGTCCTCACAAGGGTAACGTTCTGTTCCCCACCATACTTAACACTTTCCATCCTTGGGCCTCCCATAGTGTACTAAACTTCGACAATGGGTCATGGTCCATTCTCTCATGAGAAGAGGGGTTGAAGGCCCAAAGGTTGATTGCAGCTACTATTAAAAGAATAAGAAAATGATGGTAACGAAAGAAACGAATGATAGCAAGAGGACTAACAAAAGCTAATCCAAATTTGAGCTCTACCCTTTCAGTGCTCGCTCTGGTCCCAAATAGCAATGCTATAGCTTGAAACCTTATAAAAGGGGACTTGCAAATATGATAAAGCGGAGTAGAAAGATGGTTGATAAAGGGGTTTGGAAAAAATAGTGCCTAAATATGGGGTAACTCAAGAGCAATCGCACCCTCCACAAAGGCGCTCATAGAAATGGATTTAATGACACCATGAGCCATGAAGTAAGCCCTAAAACCATATCACTATCACACTTACTCTTGATGGGTTTCTTTATTTCCTGTCACTCTCAGGACCTATCCCTCTACCCGGGTTATTTTATTTCATGTCTAGGTGTTGTTACCGTCCTAATACACACCTGGGTTATCGTGGAAGAAACCCTCAATCCACTTGGTGTGTCCTTGGGGGCAAGTCTCGAGTCAAGGTGCTGTCACCTGGTCCTCAACTCCTCCTTCTAGGCCAACTCCTAGCGAAGCCAAGGGTGGTAGTCCCTATAAAAATAAAACTAAGACTTTTCTAAACTAGGAAAGAAAAAACACTTTAATTTACGAGTTTATTGCTGAAAATAAAATTTGATTATTCACCACTTAGCATTTATCATCACGAAGAATACTTTGCTCATGAAACATTTATACATCAAAAGGATACAACATCTGCAATAGTCAAGAGCATAAAGGAGATTAAATAACATACATAAATGTAACTGCTCACATAAGATAGATTGAAAGTATTTTTTAACCAATGCCTTAAAAGGAGTCGTGGGCAGCGTAGATCGAAGATTTTATTAAGGTAAATTTTGTAATTAGTTAGTGAAAAGTGTTTGGCCCCTTAGGAAGCTTGTTCTCTGCTTGGATTTGCTGAGAGTTTACCGAAACCCAATGGTCTCACTAGTAAACTCACCAAAAGTGCTGGATGTACAACACGACGAACCGTCTTACTTCGCAGGTCACTTTCAAGCCTTTTCCTCCCAATGAACTCACAATCTTAAGGGATTGCCCTATTAAACTAACAAGGTTCAATTACTTGATAAAACATGAAAAAGATAGATTACACACCCTGCTTTGTAATTGAGGCACTTGCACAAACACTTGAAAGAAACGAATTTGCAACAATTGAATGATGTACTCTGCTTTGTAGTTGAGAGAGATAAACAAGATACTGCTTGAAAATTAAATATTGTTGCAAAATTGATTGAAGAAAGAAAATACTTGAAAACCAGCTAACTAAGTATGCATGAAAATTTGAGAATTAGTTAACATGCATAAAATTTTGGAGTGTTGTAGTGTGTTTGATATGTTTGACTTGTGTATTTGATTGTTAGATTTTAAGCATGCACAACTCAAAAAGGACAAAGCAAACCCACAACAAAAAACCCCCTAAGGGGATGAAGAAACTGGGCACAAAGGGCCCATTTTTATTTGCACTATTACAATGGAGAACAAGGGTTCTCTTTGAGCTTTTAGCTCTCTTAGAAGAAGAGGGATCCTTATTACTGTATCGTTCAGAAGAATACAAGAAGGAAAGAGAAAAGAAGAAAACTTCGTTTTGACGAAGTCACAACCCCCCAGGGTCCCCGAGAGCCTTGATTTTGCCCGAAACTGGCAGAATATCCTCTTGAACCTGTTGTTGCTGCAACAAAACAACAAACAAATGAAGTTAAAAATGATGGAAAAAAGTTTTAAACAAATAAAATTTTTTACCAAATTTTTCTGAAAAATATTCCAAGGCAAAAAAGTAAATTTTAGGGCTTTTTTAGGCTTTAAACAAACCTAACTTCAGCTCTTTTTAGTGACTTCTGTTTGCTGTTTTAGGACAACAAACAGTAAACCTCTAAACAACTAGATAAAGAAGTTAAAACTAAGCAAAGAACTTTGATTAGATTTCTAGGTGAAAAGACCAAAGAAACTGCTTCAAACTTGCCTAGATCCATCTTTAAAAATTGATAAATTTCAGCCCAGATCTAGCAAACCATGCATGCAAACTTTAGATATTTAATAATGAAATATAGGCTTGTTCTAACTTGCATGCAATCAAAGAAAGAAAGAGGAAATAAATTTTATCGGTTTTTTGGAGCTTCCGTCTGAGCCTGGAACTTTGGGCTATGGGGTTCTCTTGGCATGAAAAGAGGGCGCTTGATTTCAAATCCTTGGATGATGACAATGGAAGCCACCACCTGTCAATCCTCCGCCTTGAGGAACCTGTAACTACACACTTCAATCCTGCACAAAACTGTTAAAGGCCTTCCCTACACACACAACTCACAAAGCATGTTAAATTCAACCAAAAATAAAGCATGCATTGAAGAATCTATGAAGTAAAGAAGAAGTAAGATAAATCAACCTAGATTACTTTTACCCTATCATATGATAGCATACCTACAAGGCTTTAACAATTAATCATAAAATTAAAATGTAAATCAATACATGTTACATCATAAAAATATTTGCATTTAGGTCAAGACAACCACACATTTGAGTCCACACCAAGATAGCTCCAAAGACTTTTTATTCCAAATGCTTACAACAATATTACAATAGCTTCTTCGCCCAAGACTGAACTCACTAGAGGAGAGGTCGACCCTTTCTTAAATAGATTGAGGGATGACAATTCCAAAGCATGCATGTGCTAGGGTTAGGTTTAGGGTTTTGGTATAGTGTGGGAGATGAGGGAGTTGCGCATGAGTTGAAGGGTAGATATGTGGGAGTGAATAGGGAGTGGAGTGGAGAGGTGTTAGGTAAAGGCGAGTGAAAGGGGAGTGAAGGCGAGTGATGGGAACTGTGAGTGGGAGTAAGGGGGAGTGAAGGGTTAGTTAAGGGATCCTTGGGCCCTTTAGGAGATGCACCAAGCTTTAGGAATGCGCCACCTAGGAGAATGGGTCGAGTTCCCTCATTGGGATCTCCTCCCAACTCTATGTCACCTCAATCAAGTGGTCCCTACCTCAGTTAAACTCGCCCAGGGCCTCCAGTCAATTGGGGACATGAAAAACCATGTCTCAATCATGTTCCCCAGTTCTCCTAAAATTTAGGATATCAATTTAATTATCCCTTTTCCGTATTTTTAGAGTAAATTTGATTTTTTAGTGATAATAATCACTTTTTTGCCTCGAAAGATAGGAAATAGGGGTTTACATGGTGTTTTGGACTGGAAAACGACTGTAAATATGTCATCTGACAATGTTTGATGCCATATTTTTTACATTTATTGACTCAAAATTAATAAATTCCAATTTCGCGGGAATTTAATTAATTCTCTAAAAACTTAAAAAAAACCTATCAAACCTAGCTGCAATTTCCAGATGACTCAATCAATATGTCCTAGTATGAGCTTATATACATTTAGACACTAGACATTGGATTTTCCATGCCAAAACTTGCTTGCCAGCACATACTCCGGCTCTGAAGCAAGTCTTCTGAGTGAAAAAACTTAGAAATTATTTAATCGCTCACTAAGCCAAGCAGAAAAAATAATTAACAAGTAGAAAAAAACACTCCAAAGTATGTGCTCACTCCTGGTCTTGGGTGGCCAACAACCTTTTACAATATCTCATACTTAGGACATTTATTACAATGGTGGAAATGCGGAAAAATGGGGTCTTTTACAAGATCGGTTGAACTCTGAATTCTGCAAATATGAGCATTGATTGTTCATTCTATGGCAGCTCTTCAGGAAATCCAGCTTGTGCAAACTGGTGGATAACAGGTGGCACACCTAATAGGGTTGGATGAAGGCTCTCCCATACCTAAATTTGTCAACTCACATGGGGTCTTGGGCTGGTGTGATGCTTGAAGGGGATACCGAGGTGAATTGTCTTACATGGCTTATAGCTTAAGTTACAAATTACTTTGCATGTTTTAAGGACTAATGTTTCCTATGAACCTTGGCTAACCTTGTTTTATACTTTGGTTTGTTTTGGATGGCCCTGACGTGGTTCCTTGAGGGATGTTCTAGGCTTGTACTCAGGACGTTGTGTCTTTATTTGTAGGACCTTGGTGTTGAATTTTTGATGATGGCTCAAGCACATGTAGTTTCTTTTCAATTTAGCATGAACTTGAACCATAAACAATGCAACAATACAATATACAATAGCTGCAGTAACCAAGATCACAAGAAGAATAACCATGCACAAGAACACAAGAAGTTATCTTGGGAAAACCCTTCTCAACCAAGGGAAAAACCCAACAATCCTTTGCTATAGAGTCAAGAGAAGATCCCCCACACACCACAAACCCTAGAGCGCACAAGAGGGTGCTCTATGACCAAGACAACTTGTGCCTAAGAGAAGTGCGCACTTCAGCCCTACAAGTAGGCGTTGAGTTTATGATACAATGAAGAGTGAGTGATCCACAATGGGGATTATTATCCCCTAGCCTAGGGATAACTAAGGAGATTATGTCTCGAGGCCCATAGGTCCTAGATATGGAGTACCGAGAGCCAGATCAACTTGAGCATGGCCCTGGAGGGCCCATTCTTTTCTTCTTCAGCGCCTCAACTTTGTCAGCAGCAACAACATCCATCACATCAACCTAGTCCTGCAGTAGAAATGGGTCTTTCTCCATGATGTAATGAGTCAGAGTATCATGGTATGTGTCACTCTGATTCTCAAAACGTTTGAATATGTGCATTTAATTCTTTTTGCTTCTAATGTGTGCCTGGACCTTATGCCTTTCCACTTGACCACACTTGGGGGGAATGAGAGGTTTCCCTAGTAAGATGGTTCCCATAGGGTTTGAGTTTCCATTGGGGGGATTCATGAAAGGTCATTGTCCGTTCCCACCATAGTTACCACTTTTCATTTTTTTCCCGCTCATCCATCCCATACACTGGTCCGGGCATTGGGTTGGCCAAACTATCCAAGGGTTGTACCTTACCTTGTGGGAAGAAGGGGCTAAAGGCCCAGAGGGTAAAAGTAGCTGGCAAAAAATAATAAATCAAGACTTAGCTGGAGGATATGGTGTCTCATCACGAGCCGACCTATTAGGTCCATGGGCATGTAGCAGTATGACGCTACCATTCAGCTGGTCACCACACCGGGGTAGTGGCTCTTGGTGGCATAGCCAAGAGAAAGGGGGTCTCATCAGGAGCTAATCTTCTCATTTTCGTGAAATGCTTGTGGGTAACATTGTCACCACTGGTCACCACGACAGGGTAGTGTCCCCTAATGAGCCTCTTGAAAGAAAAAGCAATAAGAAGAAAAGATAAAAGGCATGAATGTGCTTGGAAACATTTGCATCCATGACAAGGTGCAACTCACCCTCTTCAGAGGCACCCACAAGTAAGCCATACATTTCCCTGTTATCTCTCCACCCATTGCCCAGACATCCCTTACCACCTCATCCACTTACATGGCCTAGATTTGACTTCACTCGGGAACATCCGACATCCAATGAGCATTAGCCCAATAAGACGTCCTAGCCTCCCCTCCAAACTTGGCTTGTAGAATAGCATAACGTCTTTTAGCACTTGTCCGGGTTAAAGGGGTTTCATGCACATGTTTAAATAACCTGATGATTAGATGTGATTGACATTGCTATGATCCTTGTGACTTGTGAGCCCATGGAGGGCGTATTTGTTGATGTTGCAGGGCCACACCCGATGGATAGGTACATATGGGGAGATGATTAGTTCAGACCTCCATAGGGCTAAAATCCCAACAGATTGATGTTGAGACCCCAGCCGGTGGAAGAGACAGAACAAGGGTTTGTACTAGAGAGAGAGGAGGACGTTTCACCAGGGATAACCTGGCAGGCTTGGACCCAGGGGGGTCTTACCCTTTTCACCATGATGTAGGCCTTGGAAGGCCCCTTACGTCACCCATGACGTCACCCAACGTTTTGGATACTTTGGAGGCAGTTGTGTGCCAAGTGGCATGTGTGGTAGGATCCTGAGGCCCAAGGAGGCCTAACGTTTTGCTCCAGGAGGCCAACTTTGCCCTAAAAGGGCCTAACGTCACCCTAAAAGGGCATGATGTCATCTTTACAGCTTGATTTAGGGTTTATTTATGACATTTAATGTAAAAATTGGATATTATGTGTAACTGGCCATGTCGGCTTTTTTTGACCTAATTCTAGTCATTGTAACTGTATAAACAAGGGAAAAATCACTCTTATTTTTCATCATCTTTCACTCACACTTGTGAGGACTGAAATTTGTGCCCTCCTTAGGGTTTCTTGGCTGAAATTTTAGGCGCACTTGTTGAGGAAGGCTAAATTTGGATTATTTTGGCAAAGTTCTTGGTGGATGTGTTCAACTAGGGCTCTTCTTGATAAATTCTTGATGTATGTAAGTAATTTTTCTGCAATTCTTCTTAATTGAATGGTTATAGTTTTATTTATCTTGCATTTACATTCAAGATTATGAAATTGCTTGATTAAACCCTAGGAAGATTAGCACATGTTATTGTCCTAGCTTCAAAAACCTTCACCTACTAAATCTTGTCAAAAGACCATTTTCCTTGAAGCATTTGCCCTTGCCATTGCAACACCTTAGTATCCATTGCTTCATCTTAGCCGATTTTGCTTCATCATTGAGTTAAAGAGGGAGGAAATCTAGTAAGGCCTAGGGTTACCTACACCTTAGTAGCTAGTTTCCCCTTAGGGTTTGATAATTGGAGCCTTGGGTTACCAACACTCCAATCTATCAATCTCTCTTGTCTTTGACTCTCCTATTATCATTTTTCTTCAACATTTGCTGTTGCATTATTGACTCCATTTGCCCTAGAAGCACTAGTCTAAGTCCTCTTTTGAGTAGTTAATCAAAACAACCATCACAACCTATTCTTTGAGCATCCTACTAACCATTTCTAACCCTAGGATAGCCTAACCTACTAACAATATTGCTTCTGTTACTAAAGTAAGCTACAACCATTAAATGCAGCATTAAAAGCTTATAAAAGCAATTGAAAAGGCTGATTTATACATTGTCTTGTTTGCTTCTATCAAATGCTAGTATTATGATTTCAATGGTTAATGATTCCTAGTCATTTTGAATCTATTTCAAGGCATTTAATGTGAAGTATTGCCCTATAAGTATTGCTGTTTTAATTTTCTGTTTACTTTATCATATTCATCAAATTGCTTTTATCGAGAAAGTCTATGGTTTTATGAAGTGCTAACCAACAAGTGTACTTGCAAATATATATAGTTTTTGGTTGCTTTGTTCCGGGTAGGTACACTTTGATACATTATCATTTCATTGGTTATAAAACTGGGACTTTCTGATCGGTGGTGACTTGTGAGAGGGGATCCTTATCTAGCCATTTTGACCTTGCCTTCTCAAACCTGGGCCGGGGACGTCGCCCTTGGGCCTACCACCCTAAATAGAAAGAGACATCCTATTGAGGTGACAGTGATAGGATTAGTCTCCAGTTACGCTAATTTGCTCTCCTTTAACCTTTCCTTCTATCAAAATACAAATTGTGCGATAACATTTTGGCGTCGTTGCCGGGGAACATTGAGTCAATATTCCTCAAACGACACTTTTTTTGGTAAGCCTTTTCTCAAGAATCTTTATCTTACAAGCTTAACTGGCAACTCCACTGAGGGTGATTCCTTCATTCCTTTGATAATTTCAAGAAAATTATCTGGCGACTCCACCAACCTTTTCCTAGGTGCCACCTTACTCTCAATTCTGTGATATTTCCAAGTCATGGGATCATGGCGTCCTAGGAACAAGTGTATCCGACTATTGGCTTCAAAAGTCTTCAAGGATACCCGACTTGTTTTGATACAAATGGTCAAGCAACCCTCCAAGATTTGAAGGGGGCCTCCTAATTCCTCACATTATAGAATTTTTGAAGTGTATAAGCAAGATAGAATTGGGAGGGGAGGATGTTCTGGTAAAATTATCTATACTCTCTCTACCATCATTTTTGCAAGATTGGTTTAATGGTTGTTGCGAAGATAGGGGTATATCATCTTTCGTACACCTTATCAGTAGGTTTATTGACTTTGTCAAACCACATTGCCAAATGTATGAAGATGCCCTTTAAAATCTCACAATAGCCTTAGAGGACGAAGGATTCACCACTGAGATTGTAGAAGATCTCAGGGATGTATATCATGCTCAATACGAAGAACCTTCTGATATGAAAGAAGAGATTTATGAAGGAAATTGTCAACCCCTTGAAGAAGAGCACGATTTCTCCCATGATTCGATAGAATGCAGTGAAACTAGAGAAGTGAATTATGAGGATGAAGCACTGGTAATCGCTCCTCCATTCGACGAAGCTCTCCAAGATCCTATCTCTCCTGCACAAGATGAAGAGAATGGGATGAATCATTTCCCTTTCCAATTTGTTGATGATACCTTATTCTATGATTCAGATAGTGAAGAAGAAATGGAAGCCTTGGACAAGCTAGAAGATGTAGAGGCAAGTCTTCCATTTGATGAAGATATCCAAATACTTGAAGCTCCTGCACATGAAGAAGTAAGCAAGGTGAGTTACTTCCCTTTCCAAATTTTAAATGACTCTCTATCTTATGATGTGGAAAGTGAAGAAGTATTGGATGTTTTAACCCCTTAATGTTATGATGAAGATGATGACTTTGTTGATAATATTGATGAATTCATACATGTCGGGAAGCGTAAATGGGATGTGATTGGATATGATGGGGATCCCATTTACGACATTGAGGGTCGTTTCCAAAAGTTGCCTTTATCTTTATCACATGAAATTACCAATAAACTTGACAATTGGCAACAATGAGATGGTGTGATTGCAAACCTGTTTCAGACACCCAAGGATGACCTCGAGCTATATTCTTCTAGTGACTTTCGGTCATACCTTGAAGATTTTGATGATTATTCCTCTGAGCACTTGGATTTATCCCATGAAGAAAATTATCAGCCACCACTGTGCTCAGATCTTGATAGGAGTAAGGACATCTTTTGCTTGAAGAAGGGTGCCTGTGATAAGATTCTCCAGCCACCTTCAATTACCTTATCTTGCTGTGTCATTAAAGGTGTAGTTGGGAAGTTTGTCTTTTGTATTAAGTTCCCTCTGAGGAAAACCCTAGGGTTCAAGGGTAGGTTTAATACCTCAAGAAGAAGTCTATCATTTCAGTCTTTTAGCCTTCCCTTAAGAGTTTGTCAGTCATCTTCTAGGTCCTTGCCAGTCCTTTTCCAGGCTTTAGATTGTGAAGACGTCCAAGGTAGCCAACTTTTAGACCCTTTGAGTTGGTCTTTTGAACCTTTGACTTTTCACGATCCCTTCCTAAAATGGATTGAGCACGTTCTTGAGAGAATGACTTGGAGCCATTTTGTCCCTCCCACCCGCCTCCATGAGCTAGACCTTCGATTTTCGATGATACAGTACATTCTCTAACTCATATTATTTTTGTGCTTAACTTATCACTGTTTTGTTTTATGATGAAGCACAAAGGCAGGTATGGGGAGACATTGCTAGGATGGTTTCACTGGCTATTTGATTACACCTAGCATTGAACCAACAGGTAAGTAGGTAGGCATTTGCATTCATTGTATATACCATTTGCATTTCATGCTAGAATAGTTTGTATTTCCATTTGTATATATGCTTGCATTCATTTTCTGTACTATATACATATGAGCCGAGGGTGATATCACCACCCCAAATGATCACTAATACTCTTATGTTGAGATCAAGCAGGTCACAGGTTATGCCAGAGATGCTAAGGTTCTCATGCGCTCTACGGTGAGCACATGTCCTCGAGTTGGAGTCAGATGTTATCCCCTAGCCTAGGGATAACTAAGGAGATTATGTCTCGAGGCCCACAAGTCCTAGACATGGAGTATCGATAACCAGATTGACTTGAGCATGGCCTTGGAGGGCCCATCCTTTTCTTCTTCAGTGCCTCAACTTTGTCAGCAACAACAACATCCATCACATCAGCCTGGTCCCGCAACAGAAATGGGTCTTGCTCCATGAGGTAATGAGTCAGGGTATCATGGTATGTGTCACTTTCATTCTCAAAACGTTTGAGTATGTGCATTTAGTTCTTTTTGCTTCTAACGTGTGCTTGGACCTTATGCCTTTCCACTTGACCACACCTGGGGGGAATGAGAGGTTGCCCTAAAAAGCTGGTTCCCATAGGGTTTGAGTTTCCATTGGGGGGATTCACGAAAGGTCATTGTCTGCTCCCACCATACTTACCACTTTTCATCTTTTTCCCGCTCATCCATCCCATAAACTGGTCCGGGCATTGGGTTGGCCAAACTATCCAAGGGTTGTACCTTACCTTGTGGGAAGAAGGGGCTAAAGGCCCAGAGGGTAAAAGTAGCTGGCAAATGATAAAAGCCAAAATAATGAAACCTTGAGATGCTTCGCCCAGGGATACCCGAGAAAGCAATAAAAGGCTTCTCAGCAAGAAACAGAGGGACCCATAAAAATAATAAATCAAGACCTAGTTGGAGGATAGGGGTTCTCATCACGAGTTGACCTATTAGGTCCATGGGCATGTAGCGGCATGACACTACCATTCAGTTGGTCACCATGCCAGGGTAGTGGCTCTTGGTGGCATACCCAAGAGAAAGGGGGTCTCATCACGAGCCAACCTTCTCATTTCCGTGAAATGCTTGTGGGTAACATTGTCACCACGCCAGGGTAGTGTCCTCTAACTAGCCTCTTGAAAGAAAAAGCAATAAGAATAAAAGATAAAAGGCATGAATGGGCTTGGAAACATTTGCATCCATGGCAAGGTGCAACTCACCCTCTTCAGAGGCACCCACAGGTAAGCCATACATTTCCCTTTTATCACTGCACCCATTGCCCAGACATTCCTTACCACCTCATCCACTTACATGGCTTGGATTTGACTTCACCCGAGAACATCCCACATCCAATGAGCATTAGCCCAATAGGATGTCCTAGCATCCCCTCCAAACTTGGCTTGTAGAATAGCATAACGTCTTTGAGCACTTGTCCAGGTAAAAGAGGTTTCATGCACATGTTTAAATAACCCGATGATTATATGTGATTGACATTGCTATGATCCCTGTGACTTATGAGCCCATGGAGGGCGTATTTGTTGATGTTGTAGGGCCACACCTGATGGACATGTACATATGGGGAGATGATTAGTTCGAACCTCCATAGGGCTAAAATCCCACCAGATGGATGCTGTGACCCCAACCAGGGGCAGAGACAGATCAGGGGTTTGCACCAGAGAGAGAGGAGGACGTTCCACCAGGGATAGCCTACCTAGGGGGGTCTTGCTCTTTTCACCATGATGTAGGCCTTGGAAGGCCCATGACGTCACCCAGGTCACCCATGATGTAACCCAACATTTTGGATACTTTGGAGGCAGTTGTGTGCCAAGTGGCACGTGTGGTAGGATCCTGAGGCCCAAGGAGGCCTAACGTTTTGCTCCAAGAGGCCAACGTTGCCCTAAAAGGGCTGAACGTCACACTAAAAGGGCATGACATGATCTTTACAGTTGATTTAGGGTTTATTTATGACATTTAATGTAAAAATTGGATATTGTGTAACTGGCCATGTCGACCTTTTTGACCTAATTCTAGTCATTGTAACTGTATAAATAAGGAGAAAATCACTCTTATTTTTCATCATCTTTCACTCACACTTATGAGGACTGAAATTTGAGCCCTCCTTAGGGTTTCGTGGCTGAAATTTTAGGTGCACTTGTTGAGGAAGGCTAAATTTGGATTATTTTGGCAAAGTTCTTGGTGGATGTGTTCAACTAGGGTTCTTCTTGATGAATTCTTGATGTATGTAAGTGATTTTTCTGCAATTCTTCTTAATTGAATGGTTATAGTTTTATTTATCTTGCATTTACATTCAAGATTATGAAATTGCTTGATTAAACCCTAGGAAGACTAGCACATGTTATTGTCCTAGCTTCAAAAGCTTTCACCTACTAGATCTTGTCAAAATACCATTTTCCTTGAAGCATTTGCTAAGGCCTTGCCATTGCAACACCTTGGTATCCATTGCTTCATCTTAGCTGATTTTTCTTCATCATTGAGTTAAAGAGGGAGGAAATCTACTAAGGCCTAGGGTTACCTACACCTTAGTAGCTAGTTTCCCCTTAGGGTTTGATAATTGGAGCCTTGGGTTACCAACACTCCAATCTATCAATCTCTCGTCTTTGACTCTCCTATGATCATTTTTCTTCAACATTTGCTGCTGCATTATTGACTCCATTTGCCCTAGAAGCACTAGTCTAAGTCCTCTTTTGAGTAGTTGATCAAAACAACCATCAAAACCTATTCTTTGAGCATCCTACTAACCATTTCTAACCCTAGGATAGCCTAACCTACTAACAATATTGCTGCTGTTACTAAAGTAAGCTACGACCATTAAATGCAGCATTAAAATCTTATAAATGCAATTGAAAAGGCTGATTTATACATTGTCTTGTTTGCTTCTATCAAATGCTAGTATTATGATTTCAATGGTTAATGATTCCTAGTCATTTTGAAGCTATTTCAAGGCATTTAATGTGAAGTATTGCCCTATAAGTATTGCTGTTTTAATTTTCTATTTACTTCATCATATTCAACAAATTGCTTTTATCGAGAAAGTCTATGGTTTTATGAAGTGCTAACCAGCAAGTGTACTTGCAAATATATATAGTTTCTTGGTGCTTTTTTCCGGGCAGGTACACTTTGATACATTATCATTTCATTGGTTATAAAACTGGGACTTTCTGATCGGTGGTGACTTGTGAAAGGGGATCCTTATTTAGCCATTTTGACCTTGCCTTCTCAAACCCCCAGGTTACTGGGGACATCTCCCCTGGGCCTACCACCCTAAATAGAAAGTGACATCTTATTGAGGTGACAATGATAGGATTAGTCTCCAGTTACGCCAATTTGCTCTCCTTTAACCTTTCCTTCTATCAAAGTACAAATTGTGTGATAACAGGGATCAACTCTTATTTATACATGACCTGGCACATCAAATGGATGTGTCTATTGACACAATAGGGCTGACTTCTATAACTCAATAATATAATTAATCTTTACACAATATTAATTCTCTTTACATGATGGGGCCGACTTGTACCCTTTACAATACAAATCATGGTTACACAATAATCTTACTCTTAGACAATATAGCAAGGGATCCACACATCCTTTAGTGCTCAACCCCTAGGGACACATCCACTTGTGCTCAACCAGAGGGACGTCGGACTCAGCAGATCAACTCAACTAAGTCCACAGGAGTACCATCTAGAGAGCCATCTCAAGTCGACTCAACTAAGTCCATAGGAGTTTGACAAGAGACCATCTCAAGTCATCTCAACTCAGTCCAGAGAAGCACGACAAGAGACCACACACGTCATCTCAACTCAATCTAGAGGAGTATGACACACCCATCACATGGGATTTCTCACAGATCGTCTCAACTTAGTCTAGAGGAGAACGACCTGGAGAATGTCTCATGAAGATGCAATGATCAACACTCCCTCTCAGCTAGGAAGGCATTCTCCACCATGCCAACTCATCAAGTATCCAACAATCTTCTCATACCATGCACGAGGTGCCTGTTTTAGTCCATACAAGGCTTTCTTCAACCTGCACACATAAGACTCCTTCTCATGTATCACGAATCCATCTGGATGCTCGATGTAAATTTCTTCCTCAATCTCAACATTGAGAAAGGCTATCTTCACATCCATCTGATGTAGTCTCCAACCCATGGACGCTGCAAGAGCAATAATCGTACGGATGTAAGTGTATCGGGCAACAGGAGCAAATGTCTCCTCATAATCTATTCCCTCCACCTAAGAGAATCCTCTAGCCACAAATCTCGCTTTGTACTTCTCGACACTTCCATCGACTGCATGTTTGATCTTATAGATCCACTTGAAAGTCACTACAGACTTCCCGACCGGTCTCAGAACAATATCCCACACATCATTCTTCATGATGGACTAATACTCTTTGGTCATGGCATCTTGCCAAACCTGTTGACCTGCTGCTTCTTCATGACAAGAAGGCGTAGTATCAATGATGTGGCTCATAGCTGAAACATAGCTCGAAAATCTCTGTGGCCTCTTGCTCTCTTGGAATGTACCAAGAGGAGCTGCATGTCCCTTTGCCTCCTACAAAATTTGTCGAGCCCATGCGGGCCTCTTTTGGTCTATTGCAATGTCTCTGGGAACATCAACTGGAGCTACGGGATCAACTTGGATCAACTGGATCAATAACTGTCTCCCTTTGAACTGCTGAAGGGGGAGAAGGTACTGTCTCTTCTTTCTTCTCAAATAGTTTGACTTTCTCTGAAGTCTGAAGGATAAACATCTGTCCTGGAGGAAATTGTGACGTCATCCATTTCCTGTGTTGCTATCCTGGAGACATGCCATGTCTTCTCAGGTCCTCTACTGCCTCTACAGTACTTTGCTAAGCAAGGAATCTGGCCTCCCGTACTAGGGTAATAACCAAGATGGCCTCCTGTAGGGATAACAACCAAAATGGCCTCTTGTATTAGGATAATAACCAACCAAGAAAAATTGGACTCCCATACTAGGGATCATGGCCCTTCAATAATGAAATAAGAAATCTGGCCTCCCGTACTAGGATAATAACCAAGATGTCCTCCTGTAGGGATAACAACCAAAATGGTCTCCTGTACTAGGGATAATAACCAACCAAGAAAAAAATTGGACTCCCGTACCAGGGATCATGGTCCAAGTCACGAGGGTTCCCATACCAGGGATAATATTCTTCATTATCAAAAGCAAGCTACTACCGAGTAATGATGAAATCAATTAAGGAAAGTAGTACAAAACTTACCTTAGTCTACAATCATGCTTAATCTTGCTTTTGGTCCTCCTGAGAAAGCTGAGATAGAGGAGGACTCCTCGTCGTTCTTGCTTGCATTCCTTGACTTCTTTTGAGGTGGCTTATGTTGCTTTCCTTTCTTCCACAAAGGACAATGATTTGCATAGTGACAAGGGCTTGAAACCTTGCACATCACTAGTTGCAAGTCTAGTCTCCTCGATGTCCACTAGAGCTTGAATAAGGTGCGCTTATAACACACACTCAAAAGTCACGCCAAGGATCACTCTTGAAACAAGGACAACCCTTAAATTCTAGAGTTCTGTGCCAAGAAGAGAAGTCCTTGACTTCTGAAATTTTCTCTAAAAGATGTCCTTAATTCTGCCACAGAATAGGCCTCAGAACATACTTTAAAATCTGCCTTATTTCTTTTTCAAAAACAGCCACATAACGGGCCCAAATTCTGTCACAAAACTGTCTTTAGATCTGCTTCAAAAAATTGTTGTAAGGACTGACCTCAGATCCACTTGGTGCTGCTACAGATTTTTCATAGATGACTGTCACAAATTCGACCTTCAAAAAATCTCAGATTTACCCTTATTTCTGTCAAGGAATGAGCCTCAGAACAGGTCTGGAGATCATTTCAGATTTGGCTTGAAGCTAGCCTCAGTCCTGCCACAGAGCTGCCTCAGATCCACCACAGAGACTGCCTCAAAAACACCATAGGACTGCCTCAGATTTACTTGCTGTCATAGCCTCAAATCTGCCACAAAAACTGCCTCCAAGATACCTCAGAGCCTGCCTCAGATCTCCCTTAAAAATTCGGTCTGCAATTTTGTTAGGGAATGGTTTAAGTCTGTGGTTAGGTCTGCGGTTTAGGGTTCCTTCTAGCTGCGACAGCCTTAGAGAGGCTTCTCTATGCTGCGGTCTCCTTTTAAGACCCTAATCAAGACTCGGCCAAGGCTAATAGGCCTGCGGCCAGAACTAAACTCCACCACAGGGGTCCGGCCCTTTCCTTACACCAGCGGTAGGGGTCTATCAGCCTTTACGACCTTCCTTCATTGTCTGTGCAATGGTCTTCTTCAGGAACACTGCTCTGATACCATGTTGAACTTTTGATGATGGCTCAAGCACATGTAGTTTCTTTTCAATTTAGCATGAACTTGAACCATAAACAATGCAACAATACAATATACAATAGCTGCAGTAACCAAGATCACAAGAAGAATAACCATGCACAAGAACACAAGAAGTTATCCTGGGAAAACCCTTCTCAACCAAGGGAAAAACCCAACAATCCTTTGCTATAGAGTCAAGAGAAGATCCTCCACACACCACAAACCCTAGAGCATGTTGATTTTTCACTAGGCTAGGCTCAAGCATGACGTTTATTCCAATTTTATCATTTTACTTGAACCATAGACAATTGCAGTTATACCATAAACAATATGCTGCAGTAACCAAGATCACAATAAGAAATACCATAAGAAGTATCCTGGGAAACCCTTCTCAATAAGGGAAGAAAACCCAACCAATCTTTTGCTATATTCTTCAAGAGAAGACCTCCCACACCATAAACCTAGCACACAAAAGGGTGGGTTTGGGAAATATGTCCAAATCCAACAAACATGGATTCCGTTGGTTGTTCTTTTTAAACTGGTTGCCATAGATATGCAATATTATCTATTGGGATTTCCCCTTGTTGATTATTCCCCATTGAGTTCCCTCCCTCTGTAGCAGCATAGATAAGATTCCTGGCGTCAATTCTTGTGTTTGGCTCACAAAACCAAGAAGAGTAGCGCCCAAGAGAGGTGCGCACTTCAGCCCTAGAACAAGTACTTGCTGAAATTTCCAAAATCACATGTGTGTTTTGTTTCCTCAATGGGGAAATCACCTTTATTTATATTAGACTGGACACATCAAAAGTGGTATCTATTGGCACAACAGGGCTGACCTCAATAACTCATAATATAATTAATAATTACCATATTAATTATCTTTCACTTTATGGTGGGGCCGACCTGTACCCTTTACATCACAATTAGTGTTACAGGTAAGTCTGACTCTTAGACAATATAGTAAGGGATACCATACACCCTCTAGTGCTCAGCCACTAGGGGCACGTTCACCTGTGCTCAACCACACGGACGTCCAAGTCAACATATTTCTATCTCACTGCGTCTCACAGGAGAATCATTAGGATGCACACTCACTAGTGCTCAGCCACTAGGATCACGTCCACCTGTGCTCAACCACATGAATGACCTACTCAAGAGATCTCTATCTCACTGAGTCTCACAGGAGAATTATCTGGAGTATCACATCATCTCAACTCTCTGAACAGAGGAGAACAGTAAGCCCATCACATGGGTTCCTTCACCCCTCACAGGGGTACACATTGTTTCATCTCAAATGATACATCTTTCTCATGGGCATCTTCCCTTCTCAAGGGCACATAACATTTGATCTTTGTCTTAGAGAGAATGACACACCCAACTCATGGGCATCTTCCCTACACAGGGGCACACAACGTTCCATCTCCATCTCAGAGAGGAACTACACACCCATCTCATGGGCACACCCAATTCATGGGCTCTCTCTCAGGCCGACTCACTTAGTCTGTGTCCTAGAGGATGTCTCACGCAGCTGTAATCATCAACAAAGCACACAAGGGGGTGCTCTGTGACCAAGAAAACTTGCGCCTAAGAGAAGTGCGCACTTCAGGCCTACAAGTAGGCGTTGAGTTTATGATACAATGAAGAGTGAGTGATCCACAATGGGGATCAAATCTTATTTATACATGACCTAGCACATCAAATGGATGTGTCTATTGGAACAATAGGGCCGACTTCTATAACTCAATAATATAATTAATCTTTACACAATATTAATTATCGTTACATGGTGGGGCCGACTTGTACCCTTTACAATACAAATTAGGGTTACACAATAATCTTACTCTTAGACAATATAGCAAGGGATCCACACATCCTCTAGTGCTCAGCCACTAGGGACACGTCCACCTGTGCTCAGCCACATGGATGTCACTCTCAACAGATTAACTCAACTAAGTCTATAGGAGTATCATCTGGAGAGCCATCTCAAGTCGACTCAACTAAGTCCATAGGAGTCCGACAGTAGACCATCTCAAGTCATCTCAACTCAGTCCAGAGGAGCACGACAAGAGACCACACACGTCATCTCAACTCAGTCCAGAGGAGTATGACACACCCATCACATGGGCTTTCTCACAGATCGTCTCAACTCAATCCAGAGGAGAACGACCTGGAGAATGTCTCATGAAGCTGCAATCATCAATACTTGGCACGTGTGATGGAGAGCAATGGGTCATCCAGTGACTCACCACCCTTATACATCATCTTTCATGTCCTCAGAACTTTGAATGATGGATATATGGGCTTGGTATCAACAGATTCAGTGATGATGGCACATGTATGGGTTGGAAGCCCATAGGCTAGTTAGAGTACCCTATGTAGAAATTATGTGAGGTCCTATGAGGCTTCCATCTAAGGTTTGTCCTTGACCTTAGTATGGCTCTAAGTTTCAACTGTATGGCTGTCTTCTTTTGCTGTTTTAGGACAGCAAACAGTGATCCCACTTTCTGCTCAATGTTTTATAGGTTAAGTGCTCTTTTAAGGTGTCCTTGCAAGTGTTTTCTTATCTCAATGTTAGCACATGCAATATAACTTAAAACACATAACACTACCTCTAGATCTTGAACTTTAAAATGCTGATCTACACTTCTAAACATGCATAAATTTATTACGAGGTATTTTGGTCCAGCATGACCTGGAAAAACCCCAGGGGGAAAACCAGTTGGGATATGTCTATATAATTATGATTAGAAAGAGATGCAACAAGTAATGAAATACAATGGAACACTGTATACATAGCAAACTCCTCACAAGCCATGCCACAAGATCCAGAGAAAGAAGTTGCCCCAAAGCGTAGTGCAGCCCTCTCCCTTTGTTGCCCTGCAATGCTTGAACTAGAAGCCCCTAGCTCATCTGGCCGGCCCAATGAAGAGAAATCCCTCCCGCGAGGGACCTTCCTCTGTCGCGCCTCTCCTTGAAGCCGATTTCAGATCCTAAAATGGTCACGCTACCAGTGGCTATGATCCTCTCAACTCGTGCTTGCCTCCTCCAAGCTGAAATGATCACAATAAATGGCTGAATTTGAAACTGAAAGTCTCTCTCCACAGAAAATATCTCTCATGCTCTCCTCTCCCATTGCATCAGATCTCATCCTGATCCGACAAGTCCTCCTCTCCTCATGAGCAAATGAAGGGTGACCAGATAAGCTCCCTCTCTCTCAAGGATGCGCCTCTCCTCCAAGCAAAGTGCTCCCTAAGAATGAAGGCTAAACCTCCACGGATAACCTCTCCATGTAGTCTCCAAGCTAACTGCAAGCTCCTCTCTTCAAGCTCTCAAGGGGTTTGCTCAGACCCTCATGAAGTTCGTCCCTCTCCTCCTCAAGATATAGCCCTCCTTCTCTTCTCCAAAGAAACTCTCCAAGTGAAGGTGGAGTCTCAAAATGCCTTTACAACCTCTTTAGCCTCCTCATGCCAACCCTAAAGATCAATGGCCTAGATTAGATCTAGCCAGAGTCTAGTCAATGGGTGAGATCAGCTCCAATAATCTCACTAGAAACCCACTTTCCTTAGTTGCTTTATGTCTTAATTCACCCACATTGTGAATTAATTGCTCTTATGAAGCTTAAGTTGACATATTTCACTTTTGCACTTTATGACTTAAGTGACATATTTCACTTTTGACTTAAAACTCCTAAGTCAAAGTAAAATTAGAATCATAAAGTAAAGTACAAGGGTAATAGTCTTCCCCCTTTGTGCTTAGAGACTCATAAACACATGGGGACCACTTTCTAAGGTACCCAAATCTCAACACCCTTGAGCTCATTCCTTACCAGGATCAGGGACGTTGAACCAGCAGAGAGTCAGAGACATGACAGAGACGAGATGTAGCTCCCCAGGACCTGGATGAAACACCTAGATCTTGGATGCTAGCCCTATTTTGGTGATGACGTCACCTTCTAGGATATGGCGCAGTTAGGGCTTGGTGCACACATTGATGGTTGGCATGACTTTGGGTGAAGAGAGGCATCTCTTGCTCCCACCTTGCTCTAGATTGGTGCCACATGGCATTTGAAGGCATCTTCCTGCCCAAGAGGGCTTGACGTCTCACACGTGTGACCTCACATGATTTATTTTTTGCATTTTAGCATTTGTAAAGGGTTAAATGAGGGGTCGGCCTGACTTAAACCATTGTTATGTTATGTGGACAGATGTGTTACGGTAGTCTTATATAAAAAGGCTACCCTCACTTTCATTTTTATCATCATCATTCCTCACCATTGTGAGGTGCTACTTCTGAAATTTTTGCCCCTTTGGGGTAACTAGTCTTTCTCTCTCATGCGCTATGCTTGGAAAGGATCTTTTGTGGATGGTGGACTGATTTTGGATGGATATTTCTGCAATTAGGGTTAAAATCTTTTGGTTTCTTGGATGAAGAGAGTAAATTTATGCAATTCTTGTTTATGCTATTAATGGTTATGGAGAAATTGTTATTTTGTTGCAAGAAGTCTTGTTAATTGAAACCATAAAAGGGGAACATAAGTGCTTCTTCCTCTCACAAGGTTATATTTATCTAAAATTGGTTAATTATCCTTGCTAGGGTTAGAATCCTGAAGCCCTAAAGTGCTAGCACTTTAGGATTTTAGCCCTAGACAATTGATCTTTGACCTAGTTGAAGCTACAAGAAGGGAGAAATGATTCTAGGGCCCAAATGTGCTTGCACCCTCCACGTCCTTCTCCTCAAGATCCAATGCCTAAGGCCCAAATGTGCTTGCACCCTAGACGTCCATCTTCTCAAGATCTAAAGCCTAAGGCCCAATTGTGCTTGCACCTTAAGGTTTAGATCCTACCTCTTGGTTTCAAGTAGATCAACCTTCAAGCTTGGATGCATTGGAAGACTCCATAGCCCTAGAAAGGCACTCATCTCAAAGAAATTCTTGTGGTGAATTGATTGATAAAACCTCTCTTTCAAAATTATCAAGCATCATACTAACTACACTAACTCTAACCTTAGCAAACTCACTATAGTACTTGCAGTTATGAAAATTTGCTACAGCCATCTAAATTCACATCAATTTGCTGCATACACTCATCTAAAGGTGGCTTAATTCACTCAGAAATTTCCTCTAACAATTGGATAATATTCCATTGGTTATATGCTAAATTTTCATGGTCAATTGTGGTATTTCTGAGCATTTTATCTTGTTGTTGTTGCAAAATACTTATTGCTGTTATAAGACTAGTTTACTGCTGCAATTTGCTGTTAAATTTTCTGTAACTCAGCAACCAGAATATTATGCCAATAATTTAATCTAACCAGAATTTAGTCAATGTTGATATAATCTCATAAAATTATGCATTAATATTATAGTCGAGTTATTTAACTGAAATAGCAACAAAAACACATACAAAAAACCAAACACATAAAATGGACAACACCAGAAATAACCTGGAAACCACAGTGTGGGGAAAACCAACAAAGAGGAGCTTCTATTATGGGATTTCAAGAGAATTTACAGCAACAAAAAATCAGCGAAAAAACAACTCAGCAAACTCGGCTTGCTTTTTTGGCCCCGCTTTTTCGGCGCTACTTTTTTGGCCCCGCTTTTTTGGCTTGAAAAAATGGCCTCCTAAAATCTGTTGTATGTGGCTTGAGTTCGACCTCTCTCTGCTGCCCAATATGGCCTTGGTTTGGCCTCCACTGGCTGCTCAAGTCTGGCCCAAAACTCGCCCTCTTCCTCAACTGCTTGCCCTCTCCTTCTCTTGCCTCGTCCTCTTCTCACAAATGAGAATGTGTGTTCCTCTCACCCTTAGCCCTTCTATTTATCTCTCTAATTCACTTTTTCAAGAGACTTCTAGAAGCCTTCAAAAATACACTTTTGTGAATTATTAATTTCTGAAAAGTGACGTTTTCAGAAATCTGAGAAAAAAGTCATTTAAGTGACTTTTTGATTTTTCCTAATAAGTCAAAACTTAGGATAATATTAATAAAGCTGATCCGGGTATTTAATGTGTCCATAAGCATGCCTAGGACACTTAGGCCCATGACACCTACCAAGCTACAAAACTGACACTCCCTCTTAGCGAGGAAGGTGTCTCCACTGAATCAATCTCTGATCCCATCAAATCTGCTACTGCTGTAGCTGCTCCCTCTGAAATGGAAGACATCCCAACTACCTCCGCTGCACTCTGATCTGATGTCCTGCTCGACTCCTCCATCAATGTCAGGTCATACCAACTGACAGGTTTGACAGTCTTGGATGAAACCACTCGTCCACAAGACTCTACCATTGACACTGATTTCTGATCCAAGATCCCCTTGGACCGCACTATAGGTTGTCCTAGCACCCTCTACATCATACCGTCTCTGATGCCAAGCCTCACTGCTGCATCCTGGGTATCTGCTCCCTCTGCATGTATGAGCACCTGTCCATCCTTGAACATCATTGCATACCCCATATCCTCCAGAGCTGCCACGAAGAGCAAATTGACCTTCAGTTCTGGAACATACATCACCCCGACCACCTCTAGAGAACCACCTGACTCTAGCTGGAATCTGATGCATTGAACCCCCTTCACTGCATGCATGGTGTCGTCCCTGCTATCCACATGCGATTCTGAGCTTGTATCTGAAACACTAAGGAACACTGACCTCATTCTTGTCATATGGGGAGATGATCCACTATCCACGAACCATACCCCACTGTCCTCCAACTCTGCAACATTACTGCTCGAAGGAGAAGCGATCGGAGAAAATTCATCCTCGAATTTCTTTGCGAACGCATCCATCTAAATAGATGATGTGGCTGCAACCTCTGCCTCCTCCTCCTTCTTCTCCTTGGGACATTGGCTAGTATAGTGGCCATTCTTGTGGCGTGCAAAGCATTTCGCTTTGCCCATGTCTCTGGAACCTCCCGCTCCACTTCCCTTCTTCGCATGAAGAGCCACATTCTCTTCCTCTTCACTCTTTCGCTGGCTAGCCTGAGTGGCATCAAGTCTCAACTCCTCTTGGGTGAAGTTATCCAATAATCTTTCCCAATCAGGGAGCTTCTCTCGAGCCACCACTCTACGGACAAATACTTCCCACTGCTTGGTAAAGCCATTCAAGGCTGTCCTCACCAACTCAGTCTCATCCACTGCCTCTCCCACAACTGCCAGTTCATCTCTGATCTGAGTGAACTTTGTGAGGTAAGTGACCATCGACTCTCCCTTGGGCATCTTCGTGCTTCTTAGCTTCTCTCTGAGCAACATCTTCCTGCTCTGGTTGTCAGACTGGTACAACTTCACTAGGGCCTCCCACATGTCCTTCACTGTCTTCTTGCCAGACAAATGAGGAATAATGTGGTCCTTGTCTCCATCCACAATTATCCTCTCGGCGTTGACATCTTTCTTGTTGTGCGCTGCTAGCTGTACTGGATGAACAGGGGTTGCCACTTTGCCTTCAACAATTTCCAATAGTCCATTCTTTTCCAGTACCAAGCCAATATGCTCCCTCCAAGGACAGAAATTTGAGGCACCATCCAGCCTGTCCTCAAACTTTAAGCCTGCACTGGCCATTTGAGTCTGCCACTCTGTTTCCCACACACTTCTGGTCACATGTCCTCCTTTTCCGATTTACTCCCTAGTCTGCGCAACAAAGTATCTTGGCTCCTGTACTCAGAGGCTGAGCTATGATACCATGTTAAATTTCCTATAACTCAAGAACCAAAATATTATGCCAGTAATTTTATCTAACCAAAATTTAATCAATGCTGATATAAACTCAGAAAATTATGCATAAATATTACAACTGAGTTATTTAACCAAAATAGCAGCAGGAGCACATACAAAAAACGAAACACATAAAATGGACAACACCAGAAATACCCTGGAAACCCCAGCGTAGGGAAAACCATCAAAGAGGAGCTTCTATTATGGGCTTTCAAGAGAATTTACAACAACAGAAAATCAGAAATTTCTTACAGAAATTTCCTCAACAAGTTTCCTCACTCAGCAAAAAAACAACCTAGCAAACTCGGCCTGCTTTTTTGACCCCGAAAAAATGACCTCCTGAAATTCGCTATATGTGGCCTGAGTTTGGCCTCTCTCTACTATCCAGTATGGCCCTGGTTCGGCCTCCACTGGCTACCCAAGTCCGGCCCAGAACTTGCGTTCTTCCTCAACTTCTTTCCCTCTCCTTCTATTGCCCAAACCCCCTCTTCCTCTTCTCTCAAATTAGAATGTGTGTCCCTCTCATCCTCAACCCTTCTATTTATCTCTCTAATTCACTTTTTCAAGAGACTTATAGAAGCCTCTATAAACACACTTTTGTGAATTATTAATTTATGAAAAGTGATTTTTTTAGAACTCTGAGAAAAAAGTCATTTAAGTGACTTTTTAATTTTTCCTAAGTTAAAACTTAGGATAAAATAAATAAAGCTGATCTGGGTATATAATGTGTACATCAGCATTCCTAGGACACTTAGGCCCATGCTGAGACGCCTACCGAGCTACAAAACTAACATTTGCAACAACCATAGCTAATTAACTTGTCTAGTGTCTTGAAGAGGTCATTATTGCATTATTTGGCTAAGAAGTTGTTATATATACGCTGCAAAGTGTTCTTGTTCCGGGCATGTACAATAAACTACTTCAAAACCTCTTCCATTCCTTGACCTAGACCAACCATTCGGTGGTCAATATAGGGGGTGGCAGGCTTGGCGCTACTAAACTTGCTATTTGATACCTTGAGGTCACCGGGGAGCCTCCCTTGTGGTGGACCTCTTCCATCACTAAAACGAGGGAAGATTCTACTCGGGTGACAGTGATAGGTTCTTCCATAGTTACGCAAGATTTGGGGATCTTGTGGTGGGATTTGCACAAGTACAAATCTTGCGATAACAGTACAAACCTGTCTTCAAACACAACAGAGTTCCGAGCCAACCAAATGCCCCAGAGAATCAAATAAGGAAGTGCGCTGACAGGTTTCAAATCCTTGTTAGTGAACCAACCAAAAAAACAACCAACAATAGTATCTTTGTCCCGTAAGTATGAGAGACCCAATTGACTATCAAGATCTTACCGAATTTTCTATAAGTACAGGTAAGAAAAAGGTGAGTAGTTGTTTCTTCACCGTTCTTGCATAAAAGACAAATACCAGGCACTTCTTTGTTCCTTTTCTTTAACATCTCCCAAATTAGAACCTTGTTATTAAGAGCAAGCCACATAAATAGAATAGAATTTGGAGGAATTTTTACCTTGCAAAGTTTCTTCCACCACTAGACCTCATCATTTTCCCTAGGACCAAAAAGAGCATCATAGCCCAATTTGACTAAATGGTTGCCTGCAACCACATTTTGTTGGGTATGTGTTATATTCTTTTCACGATTGTGGGTATGTGTTATATTTCTTTTGGGGTTTATTCGCCAAATGTTTGGGCAATCTTTCACCTTTGGCTAGGGCAATTTTTTGCCTTTGGCGGTTTAGTGGTGCATGGTATTTCAACCCATGATTTTCTAATTCTGGATAAGAAATTAAGGTTGTAATGTAATCTGTGTCAATGGATTAGGGGTTTTGTGGATACTGTGGGATCCTATATATTGTATTGTAAACAATGAAGTTGGATTATGAATAGAATTAGAGGTGCAACTCTAAAATAGGTTGCTGGTTTTCCCTGTTGGGTTTCTAGGGTAAATCTCTGTGTATGTGTGATTGCAATTGTTTTCTTTTCTGTGTTAAGAATTTGTGTGTACATTGCATTATTGTAAAAGGTTTAAAACTTACATTTGGTATCGAAGCAGTTATTTGGCTTCAGGGGGATGCCTTTGTGGCTAACGGTTTGGCTCGAGTCTGTGATAAACCTTGTTATAGTGGGAGCTCTGCGGTATCGATTCTTGTGGTGAAAAGAAATGGCGAGCAGTTCAAAAGTAGAGATCAAAAAATTTAATGGGCAAAGTTTTGAGCTGTGGAATCTCAAGATGAAAGATCTCTTGGTAGACAAAGATCAATGGGTCGCTGTAGATCCAGGTACTGCACCTACGAGAATGTCAACAAAATATTTGACAAAGTTGGATCGGAAGGGAAAGAGCACAATTCGATTGTGTTTCTCAGATATAGTATTACTGAATGTGTTAGGGGAGGCTACAACCAAGGCATTATGGAATAAGTTAGGGGCTTTGTATTAGTCTAAGCCCTTGGTAAAGAAACTTTTCCTATGAAAGAAGCTGTACAACTCGAGGATGAAAGGTGGAGACTTGGTAACAGAGCATTTGAACGCTTCCAATACTGTGGTAAGTCAATTATTGTCTATTGATATTAAGATTTTTGATGAAGATAAGTGTATCAATTTATTGTGCTCTTTACCAGGCTCGTGGTATAGTCTGGTTGTGGCCATAGGCAGTGTTATCGCACGGTTTGTAGGAAGGGTTTAAGTAGCTTGAGTCAGGGCTTAAAACCGGCGTAATAGGAGCTTCCCCACCCATTGTCACCTCGATGGGGGGCTCTTTCTATTTAGGAGTGCTAATCGAAGGGAGACGTCCCTATGTAATCTGGGTTTCTAAAGGGCTAAAGGTATAATGGATCAAAGTGATAGGTTCCCTTTACAGATTACTGCCAAAGATGAGATAGTCAAGAAGAATGTCTTCCACTGGATGGCACCTGTTTGCGAGACAAGACAAATAAACTAGAATATGTGCTGCAGTGGTTAGTTCTTCAAAGCATATAGTGACTATCTTCAAAATATATGAGCAAATGATCAAATGCTATTATTGATGAAGTCAATGATTGCTAAACAAAGACCAATGACTAATCTCACTCCTTCAATAAAGCATAAGAGATAATGAGCATTCAATGTTCACAATTAAACCTTGTATTATATCACAAAATATCTCAAATTAGCTCATATATATAATGTTGCTGCGTCACTATATTGTTGCTGCTGTGCATGTGACGTCAGCCCTAGTATTTAATTGTTTTGAAAGGGAAAGAGCACAACGTTTTACCAAACAAGCTTACAGATGTAATCAATGGCTCAAAATCAATCAAGATAGATGACAAATGTCACAACGTTGCATGCCAAACAAGAGATCTAGAAAGTGTGACGTCACCTATATAATGCTGCTACATGCAGTTTAAGGTTAGCTAGCCTAGAAGTGGACGTTTTGACAAATTCAACCAATGAAAACTTGTGAAACTCCTNGACTGACTCTGAGTGGACTAAGACATAGTAAACTTAGTCCGACTGAGCTGAAACTTGGTCTATGGGTGTAGGGGGTGCTATTCCATTTCTTTTGAGCACAAATACCCCTATCAAAAGCCCAAAGGTCCAGTTTTTACAACATTGGCTCAAAAAATAATTAATTAATTAAATTATTAAAAATTTAATTAATTAAAAAAAACCTATCTAGACTCGACGAAATTCCGTGAAACTTTCTACATTGTCTGGCATGGTCATTTACAACATTCCTAAACAAAGGCTACCAAAAAAATGAGACCATTAGAGTGCCTTTCACCACTTTGGAGGAAATTATTGCATGTGTGGAGGGAAAAACTCAAGGGAAGTCGGTCAGGCCCTAAAGCCCGGTCGACAACTTGAGGATAAAAAACCCTCGGTGAAAAGAACTCCCCCAATGAAAACATCCCAAGGTACCTGACCTAACTATGATGCATGCAGACTTATTACATTATCAACCCACGCAGGGGTGCGGAAATTTCGTTTACAAAAATTTTGCTGGAGCATCAGATACCAAGTAGAACCAATATTGTCTTCAACAAATTTGCATCTGGTGATGCATCTTCATGGCACATGATTTGAACCCTAGTTGAATAGGCGGTCAACACAACCATCAATACACCCTTATTTCTCCATCTTGTTCCCTGTTTTTGCCTGACTATAGTCTATAGGAACACATAGACTACTAAGTCACTCCCTGCTGGCCTACTCTTGGGAACGAGACATCACATTCCTCCCTTCCCGAGATTGTTTTTCCTCAAGCAACATCAATCCTGGGTGCTGCAAAATATGTTCTCCCTCCCATGTTACATCCTCCACTGGAAGACCCTTCCATCTAACCAAGCACTCCCTGATGACCCTGCTCCTCAACCTGTGCTCTCTCTGCTCTAATACCTCATCCGGCACTAGCTCCAACTGGCCCTCCTCATCCAAGGGTGGCAACTCCTCTGAAATACTAATCTGTTCTCCCACAAACTTTTTAGGGCAAGAGACGTGAAAGACATTATGAATCTTGCTACCCTCCGGTAGCTCTAGCTCGTATGTCGCCTCACCTATCCTCCTGATGACTCTGTATGGCCCATAAAACTTCAGCTTCAACTTCTCTTCTCTGCTCCGCTGCTCTTCAAGGTGGACTGTCTGTATGGATGTAATCACAGAAACACCAAATTCCCTACCTCAAAATTGCGCTCGACTCTGTGTCGGTCTACATATATCTTCTGTTGGTTCTGAGTCATCTACAAGTTCTCCCTCACTGACCGCCGAATCCTTTGACTCTCCTCCACCCAATCTTTGGCCCCCGAGACCCTGCTGTCCCCAAACACAGTCTCCACAAAGGAGGGTGCATCGTATCCGTACACTGCCCCAAATGGTGACATCCCAATGGACATATGGTAAGTTGTGTTGTAACAATACTCACCCATGTGTAACCATCTCACCCATGTGCGTTGCTGCCCCCCCCACATAGTTCCTCAGATACCCCTCCACCCATTTGTTGACGATCTCTGTCTTTCCATATGTCTGTGGGTGGTAGCTGGTACTTGTAGCTAGCTCTGTACCTGTCAACCTGAACATCTCCTGCCAAAACGTGTTGATGAAGTGCCCATCTCTATCACTGACTATCTGCCTGGGTAAACCATGCAACCGGAATACTTCCCTGAAAAACAACTTTGCTACCTATATGGCCTTGTATTCTGTGGGTATGGCAAATAAATGTGCAAATTTGGTCAGTCTGTCGATCACCACAAATATGCAGTCCCTGCCTTGCACTCGAGGAAGGCCTGTAATGAAATCCATAGAAATGCTCTCCCATTTATGCTCTGGAATGGGTAGAGGCTATAGTAGCCCTACGAGGTGTGTCTGCTCGGACTTGTTCTTCTGACAAGTCGTGCACTCCTGGATATGCTTCAACACATCACCCTTGAGACCCTTCCACGATAATCTCTCCTTGATCTGCCTATATGTTTTGAAGTACCTTTTATGCCCTGCTATAGGTGAATCATGACACAACTTCAGAATTTTCCCCTTAAGGGTAGATTCTGGAACCAAGTAGATACGGTCCTTGTAGAATATGATGTCATCAAGAACTCGATATCTCTCATCAACCACCTGTCCATCCATCACCTCACAAGCAAATTTTTTTTTGGAGTACTCCACCAACAAATGAGCTTTCCAATCTGTACAAATGTCCATCATCGAACATCCTACTGGCCTCCTGGACAAGGCAGCTGCTACGATATTCCTTTTTCCCTTGACATACTCAATGTCAAAGTCAAAGTCTTGGATCTTTGAGACCCACTTTTGTTGTCTCTCATTGAGCTCTTTCTTATCTAGGAAATACTTGAGACTGTTATGATCAGTCTTTACTACAAATCTACTGCCTATCAGATACTGCCTGAATTTGGTTAAAGCATGCATGATCGCTAGCATTTCCTTGTCGTAAATCGGATAGAGTCTCTCTGACTTGTTGAGCTTCCTGCTCTCAAACACAATGGGGTGTCCCCCCTACATCAAAACTGCTCCAATCCCCACCCCTGATGCGTCGCACTGTAAGACAAACGACTGTGAGAAGTCTGGAAGGGCTAGAACAGGGCATGTGCTCATAACCTCTCTCATTTTGTCGAATGTCTATTGTGACTCCTCTGTCCAATGAAAAGCACCCTTCTTGGTCAAGTCTGTGAGTGGTGCTCCCAACTATGAAAAACCCTTGATGAACTGCATGTAGTAACTGCATAACCCAAAGAATCCTCTCAGCTCCGTGAGGTTCTTGAGCATTGGCCAATCCAAAATGGCCCTGATCTTTTCCTGATCAAACTATACTCCCTGCCCACTGATGATATGCCCCAAGTATGGTAGCTCTCTCATGCCAAATTCACATTTGGATTCCTTGGCATATAATAATTGTACCTGCATAATATCCAAGACCTCCCCCAAATGTGCTAGATGCTCATCCCATGTCTTGTTGTAGATCAATATATCGTCGAAAAATACCGGGAGTTACTTTCTCAACTGTCCTCTAAAGATGTGATTCATGCAAGAATGGAAAGTGGTTGGTGCATTAGTCAATACAAACGGCATGACCAAGAACTCAAAGTGTTTGAAATGGCACCGGAATGATGTCTTCTCAATGTCCTGCTCCCTAATGTTGATTTGATGGTATCCTGAGCATAGATCAATCTTAGTGAAGAAGATTGTCCCATGTAACTGATCCATCAACTCATCTATGCGTGGAATGGGGTACCAATTCTTGATCGTTTTCTTGTTGAGCACTCTGTAATCGATGCACATCCGTAACGTGCCATCCTTCTTTAGTACCAGAATTGTTGAAGATGCAAAAGGACTCATGTTGGGCCTGATGTGCCCCATAGTGAGCAATTATTTGATTGCTTTCTCAATCTCGTCCTTAAATTTCTTGGGGTGCTTATAGGGTGCTGTAATCACTGGTGTAGCCCCTGCCTCTAACTCAATCATGTGCTCAAAACCCATGTCAGGTTGTCTCCCTGGTGGTATCGGCCCAAATACTGGCTCATACTGACCCAGAAGCTCTCTGATCTGTGGATGGTAATGCTCCCTACCCTTAGAATCCTTCTACGTGGTGATCAAACACTCTACTGTGTAAGCCACATCATCGTGACGAAAGATTCGCTCCATCCTCTTTGCCGATACTGCTCGAGGTGCTCCTGTAGACATGCCTCTCAGCACAACTCTCGATCCACTAGCATTTCTGAAGCTCATGGTCAACGTCTAATAGTTGAATCCAATATCCCCTAATGAATATAGAAACTGTACCCCTAACACGACATCAGTATCTGATAGGTCAACTACATAGAAGGTGTCTGTCAAGGTGTAGTTGCCTAGTTTGACCTATTAAAGTTTAAGCCATTATTATAGATGTTTGCATTTCATTACATAACAATAGCATAATCCAAGATCATTAAGAAATACGCAATCACAAGAGGCACAACATTTATCCTGGGAAACCCTCTAGGGGAAGAAAACCCAGCAAAACTTCCTTAATATAGATAGTCAATACAATGCCAAGAGATCTCTTAAACTAATACATAAAGTCCTCTCCCAGATATGCGCCACTCTCTCTCTCTCCTTCTCCGATAGCAGATCTGAACTTGTCTCTCAAAATGGGCAAGTGAGTTGTGTCTAAGTGAGGCGCTAGCCTCCTTTATTTATACAAGTCAAGCACGTGTGAAGTGTCTCTTCACTGGCAGGGCCGACTTCTCAAACTGGGTGGGTAAACCCACCTTTATTATATTTCTGGGCCTCTTTAATATCTACTAGGGCCGACTTCTTATTCTGCCTATTACAATTGTCTTTTGACCAATCCACAAAAGGGGATTTGGTCCTGTTATCGCACGGTTTGTAGGAAGGGTTTAAGTAGCTTGAGTCAAGGCTTGAAACCAGCGTAACAGGAGCTTCCCCACCCATTGTCACCTCGATGGGGAGCTCTTTCTATTTAGGATGGCTGGTCCAAGGGAGACGTCCCTATGTAATCTGGGTTTTAGAAGGGCTAAGGGATAATAGATCAAAGTGATAGGTTCCCTTTACAAATTACTGCCAAAGATGAGATAGTCAAGAAGAATGTCTTCCACTGGATGGCACCTGTTTGCGAGACAAGACAAATAAACTAGAATATGTGCTGCAGTGGTTAGTTCTTCAAAGCATATAGTGACTATCTTCAAAATATATGAGCAAATGATCAAATGCTATTATTGACGAAGTCAATGATGGCTAAGCAAAGACAAATGACTTATATCACTTCTTCAATAAATGCATGAGAGATAAGATCATTCAATGTATAAGATTTAAAAAAACTAGTATTATATCACAATGCATTTATTGAAGAAGTGATATAAGTCATTTGTCTTTGCTTAGACATCATTGACTTCGTCAATAATAGCATTTGATCATTTGCTCATATATTTTGAAGATAGTCACTATATGCTTTGAAGAACTAACCACTGCAGCACATATTCTAGTTTATTTGTCTTGTCTCGCAAACAAGTGCCATCCAGTGGAAGACATTCTTCTTGACTATTTCATCTTTGGCAGTAATCTGTAAAGGGAACCTATCACTTTGATCTATTATCCCTTAGCCCTTCTAAAACCCAGATTACATAGGGACATCTCCCTTGGACCAGCCATCCTAAATAGAAAGAGCTCCCCATCGAGGTGACAGTGGGTGGGGAAGCTCCTGTTACGCCGGTTTCAAGCGTTGACTCAAGCTACTTAAACCCTTCCTACAAACCGTGCGATAACATTTTGGCGTCGTTGCCGGGGACACTGAGTCTATCTTCCTCAATGACATATCTTTGGTAAGCCTTGCCTCAGAATCCTTTTGTAAGCTTACCTGGCGATTCCACTACTTTCTCCCCCTATTTCTTTGGTAGTTTCAAGAAAACTATCTGGCGACTCCATTGATGACGAAGTCAACAATGACTTCACAATGGGACCCAGGAAGTTATAGACCTTTAGATATGAGTAAGATTCTGGGATATCCCAGAAAAATGCCTCCTCGCTATGAGCTTTTCCTCCCTCGTTTTGCTGGCAGCGATGAAGAT